>BOPP01000143.1:245637-259211 GCA_017312745.1 Gryllus bimaculatus
GCCTTATGTCTAGTGAAATAGAATCCTGTGCTTGATCCACTACAAAATTGAAATTACTGTTGAAAGAACGCGTGTTTGAAGGAATACTCTAAGCAATTCCCTCCATCTTCATTGAATCGTTTCCTCTGCTCTGAAGAAATATTTTTTGCCGACAATGAAGGGATATTAGGTGCTTCAGGTTGACGATTGGAAATAAAGCTCCTATTTCTTTAAACATCAGAATGAAACCTCCGGCCTCTTGGTTGTAAATTTGAATTGTGTATGCTTATTTATCTATTTTGCTCTAAAAAGTGCAAGTACTTTTTCATTGTAATTCGTGTTGGTCTCTTTTTTCTCCCAACTTTCATGATGTTATTTTTTCCTTTCTCGCTCTTGGCTCCTCTCTTCCGCACATCTCTTCAACTTTTTATCGTTTTTTTTTTCGTTTACCAGGAACAAAGCATTATTTCCTTCTCCACTCATTTTAAAAAATCTTTCTAACGCTGTCTTGTAACGAAATTGTCCGCTCCAGCCAGACTAGCCGCGGCCGGCGTGGACGCACCGCAGAGCATCTCCCTCTTCTTCTCCTTGTATCCGCCTCTCTCCGCCTTTTTTCCTCCCTCTCCTCTCTCCGCCCTTCTCTCCTCCTTCAACATCCACTCACCTCACTCCCGCCTCTCCCACTCACATCACCATCTCTACCTCACACTACTCCCCTCTCCCCCCCCACCCCCGCCCCAGGTCTCTCTTCTCTCTCTCTCTCTCTCATCTCTCTCAACTTGCCTTAAAGGAAAAAAAAGCCCGAGAAGAACTTTGCTGAGCAAACTTCTTTTTCTGAAGACAAAGGATAATATCGTCATTCTCCGCAGTCCTTCAAAGAATAGCTCTTCCTACTTATGACAATTTTATGTTATTGCGAGAATTCCATTCTTGCAATGTTTTCTAGGCCGTTCATCTAAGAGAAGCATATTATATCACCAAGAATGAAACATTAATATTTGAGGTACTAGGCATGGAAGCATAGGACTTCTGTTCAAAACGGAGTCGCTGAACACGTACTATTTTGAGAGCGTTCAGGAAACGCGGGTAATCCTCCGAAGCGTATTTTGTCTCTGTGATAGGCAGGTTCCCCAGTTCGATTCCCTTCAGATGCGCGGATGTTTACGTGTATGAGTCATAGAATCATTTTTTGGTGCCCACCTTCCGGAATAAAATTGGTAGGCTGCCTGCTGTCGGAAAGGGTTTCAGTTCATATTTAAAATTTTCACATCATTCACATTAGTTTAAGAATGAACTTGAAGTATAAGCTTGTTTTACTTTTGTCTTTGAAAACGTGTTTATTATTTGTAAGCTTAAAAATAGTAATGATACCCTTTTTCAAGTTAACCTAATTAATCAAATCTTGCATATTTAAACTCTTCCATATTTTGTGTAATTGTTTTTTGTTTTTACTTCTTTTAAGTCAGTTTATGTTAAACTATTTGTTTTATGCTAATTTCATACGCTTGTATAGTATAGAAAATAAATTAAGAGGGAATCGATGAAGAAGGACTAGTTTTAAAATGTGCCCGGAGCAAGAAATGGTTGGGACAACCCCTGGCTCTTGACTACGGCACGGGACCTCGACCATCTTCCCTCCCTCACCAGTTCCTCAGTCCACATCTGTGTGTCCTCTAGGCCTGATCATCCATTCTCAATGGCCTCGATGTAAAATACACACACCGCTTAGCTTGAGATACAGGCCAAGGCAGAACTAAAGTACTGGTATAAGTACAAGAAACACGCTTAAAGATGGCTAGGGCAAATCAACTGATGTCATTGTAGAGCGTTTTCCCGAGGTCCTCGGATCGAATGTGCAGCCGGTGGCAGACTTATGGCGACTCTAGCTACATACGTAGGTCGCTGTCTGGTGGAGAATGTACTTAGGCGGCTGACTGCTGCTCACTGCTCGTAGTTTTCGTGTGGTCTCCTATGTAGCACCAACGAATGCTGGGAACGCAGAAACCTAACAAACGGGCCAACGGACCGCCAACGCGATCATTCCTCTCCTGTCTCTTCTCATCTTACTTATCTTCATACAATTACACGCACTGACACTACCATACATATCGGAAGACCAGAGGGAGTGCAGGAAACACATGAAGTAAGATTCATGTTCCCGCCTTCCTTCCCCACCGCAGGAAGCCGAGGCACCCAACTACCCTACCAGCGGAACGCGACCCCTTGGGGGTTGGAGATATTGTAAACTACGAAAGAGAAATATTTGACGATAAGAAACTTGCTCATGCCACATTGCTCATCTATTGATATAAAGATATAATTTCCAAGGGTAATATGATTTTATTTACTTTTTAAGCTTTTTAATTTCTCCTAAACAATGAGATAGTATACACTTCCGAATAAGTTACCTGGATCAAAAAGGAACATATGAATAGTTGGAATATATTAGATGAACTACATGTTCTTTTATGGAGAAAAATTATTATGCATAGTGTAATATGAAACGACAAACCGAGTCAAGTAACTACCACTACATTACTAAGTAAATCAATTTTAAATCTAAATTACGATAAAATTTTTTAAATGTACTTGCATTCCGTTGTACCACTTCCCAGCGTTACGGTTCCGATTTCAGTTCGAGATTTATATTTTCGATGATAATGCATTCCAAACTAGATTTAGAGCAAGCAGAGTAAGGGTAATGTGTTTCCCGTGAATGTTTGCACCCTCACATCAACTCAAACACACTTAACTCATAAAACGACGCCTAACTGGTAGTCATCGGACTTAAATTCATAAAACTGTTACACGTCCGTTTCCTCACATGCAACGAGGAAGTCTGTGCAGCGTGAGAACGATACAATTTATCTTCCGTTCTGCGTGCCGTTTCTTTCCTCCTCTCGCACACGCAACGCGATAACACGTCGTCTGAAACACCCCGCGTGGCATTTTAACGTTTGCCCCCTCTCCCTACCGTCGACTTCACGTCTGGCTGCGCGCCGCGCCAATACACGCCTGCGACTCCGTGGGATTGGCGGCGGTAATGGAACGGTACAGGAGGGGCGACAGTGAGGGAGAGAGAGGCAGAAAGTGGTGGTGGGAAAGAAGGGGAGGAGGACGGCGGAACGTGGGAAAGGGGGAGGAAGGAGGGAGGGGAAGGAGAAGGGAAAGAGAGGGGTGGAAGGGGGAGAAGAGGAGGGTGGAAGGGGAGGAGAGGAGGGGTGGAAGGGGAGGAGAGGGCAAGGTGGGGAATAGGAAGAGGGGGAGAAAAGAGGAGATAGGTGGAGGAAGAGGGAGGAAGGGAGAGTAGGGGGAGGGGGGAGAAAGGGGAGGAGGGGGAGAAAGGGAGGAGGGCCGGAAGGACCGCGAGGAGGCCGGGAGCTACGGTTTATTATTTTCTCAACACGAATCATTTAAGCCCTGCGCTGATTTCGCCAGGTGCTAACCGTGCTCGCGGCCCGCAGGCTGGAGGCGTTTTTTGCGGAGGAGCGGCGGAGGTGGGGGAGGGATTGGGAAGCGTGGCGTGTTGTTATGCACTCAGGAGGGGAGGAAGGTTGGGTAGGGAGGGTAACGAAGGCAGAGTATGGTGAAAGTCGTCACTGTGGGAAGAAATATATGGTATTGTATTCAGTACGACTGACTTTGGGTTTCTTGGTTTTGTCATTAACGCTCTATTTCATTCGCTTGTGTGTTATTCTTGAGAAGTAAGAGATTGCAATATCGAGGCAAAATTTATATTGACGATAACAAGAGATACTTTGTACAAGATGTGCCAGTTTATGATAAGAGTGGCAACGAGTGTAGAAAATAAATAAAAGGAAAGGAGAGATAGTGTAAGTGGTTACTGTGTAAAAATTACAACAATTCGTACGTCTACTCGTATTTGAGACTTAAACTTAATATCGTTGAACTAAATTACTTTTGGGATAGCAAATATTTTGATTGGAGAAGAAAAACATGACGGTGTTTTTTCAGGAAGTATAAATGCAGATCGGTAAGAAGATACAGATTTTATGCTAGCAGTGCGATGTACAGGAGAGAAAATAATGAGGGGAGAAATGTGAATAGTCAGGTATTACGCACTAAGAAATTACAAATATCCTCTTTCGGCGAAATCCTTGGATAATTGGAGCCTCTCACGCGGTTCGTTTTGATACAATATATATAATTTTCATTGGATATTAAAAGAAAACAGGAAACTCGAGCAGTAATAGTGATGTATTTTTAGTGGACAAAAAATACTAGAAAAGAACGGTATGAATATGGCTGATCGTTGCGATGTGGCTGGAAAGCAGAAGGCAGAAATGGTGCATTTTGGTTTCTGATTCGAAGAGTTTCTGTTTGAAACGGCCTTGCCGAAGATCAACCACAAAAACGCAGTGGATTAACGGGCTCCTATTTGTACTCGCAAGAATAGTAAGGGTACATGAGTTACGGACATTACGACACCAGAACGGTTTAGGGCCACTAAAGTTCCCATATCGAAGCAGAGATTGCATTCTACTTAACTACCCGAGCTGCTAGCTGCTGCTTTTCAAAAATTCACAGTTGTTTGTAGAGGATTGAAAAATTCCAAAAATTCGCCAGACCAAAAAGAAACGACCACGCTAATATTCACACAAGTAGAAGCACATTGTCACCACTGTGCGCTTTCTATTAGAGTCAGCATTTCAACTGCCTCTGGAGCGAATGCCAGCAGAAGGTTTGAGCGTTCGAATCCCGAAGAGGTATTATTTGAACGCTAGCCAGACAGCTAAATCGTATTCAACCGCTGTTTCGGAGGAGAATTCTGTGGCCACCGGCAGAAATCGATAATTTGCCCATTATTTCTGCAATATCACCGGGCGAATGCCTGAGACGTAACCTAAGACACGGACGCAATCATTTCACTACTACACGTATCGGAGACCGGACGGTAATTTAACCGTGCCGGAGACGTCAATCAACTCAATCACAATCATCAACCCATCATGTAATGAAGGTAGGTTGGGGGTAGGTGGAACTATTGTTTCCGTGTATCAATCGCGCGTCAGATTAAAGAACTTTATCCGCTTTTTCGCCTAGTATCGCATTTCGACGCTCATTCTGACACATGAGTGTGGTGGGCCTTTGGCCGAAAATTGCCGTAAGAGGTTCATTTATTCACCGCATGATGGTCGCTGAAAGTGGCGATGTACTCGGTTAGGCTCGATCCATTTCTCTACGTTCCCACCAAGTTGACTCTCCTCTTCGAGAGTATTTGATGGGTTGATGGATTTGCGTGGGATGTAGTACTAACGCTTAGACTAATACTGTAGACAATGCAGTGCATTTAGTGTTCACACAAAAGTATTACTGACCGGACACTACGTACCAACTACACTGTTCAGGAGCACGTGTGTAGACCCAGAGCCTCTCCCGAATGCGGCGATGCCCCGCATGGGCTGGGATATGATTAAGGGAGATATCCCCTTTAAGCGCTTGTAGGTCCGCGTCGGATCTCATCATCCAGTTGAAGGGAATACTGTCACCTCTTATTGGGATGAACACACAACCTAGACATAACAGGATAGGTAACTATAGCAAGCTGACCGAGCCAAGAAACATTCATGTTGGCTGGGCTATCCGGAAAAACCAACATAAACGCCGGCCGTCGATGCTACCACCAGGAAACATCAATCAATCAATTAATCAATCAATCAACTGAAGAAGCGACCGGTGCAATGTCGTACAAACGTAGCCCCTGTCGTGATATAATTGGGGACATGTGGGGGAGGCAGAGTTCGCGTAGGGAAAGCGCCTGCGTTGACGTCACTCGCACGTACGCGCCCGCCGGCCCGTGACGTCAGACGCTGCGAATGTAAAACATCCGCCGCTGGCTGAAGCGAAACCTCCCGGGATCTGCGAGAACGACGAGCGAAGCCTTAGGGTAGCCGGGAGCGGGGCCGGAGAGGAAGGAGAGGGAGGAGGGGGAACATAAGAGGGGAGAGGCTTCTGGTGGACCGAGGGGAGCAGTGAATGAGGAATGTCACCGGTTTTTGTGTACACGACGAGTTTTTTTTTTTCCCTTGGTCTGTCGGAATTGAACGCGGCCTCTATTTTCGGAACCTGATAAGACTTCATGTAATAACTTTCTAGTCTCGAACTACTTAAAATTCCAATTTGATTACTTAATAAATAATACATAATGAATTAATAATAATAATAATAATTAATTAATATAATAATAATAATAATAAATAGTATTTAATGCTCCAAGGCTTTTAAGGTTCCCAATAATTTGGAGTGGCGACAGATAAGCCGACACATCTATGCTTGAGAACTTTTGGTCACCACAATCTACTAGATGTCAGATATAGACTCTCGCCGTACATTTCAAGATTTCATTTTTTCACTTAATTATTAATAATTCAGTATTTACTTATTTATTAATTATCCGCGAGAATGGTCTAAACCGTGATATCCAAAACGTTAGAAAGTGGCTAAGATGAATTCATGCTTCTCTTGCTTCTCCTGGATACAGTAATAGTATAATATGTGGATAGTTAAACATGCATGTTTTCAGGTGGACATTGTGTAGAACTTCATTACACTTGATGATATGATTTCTTTTTCACTAAAGTATTTACATGCTATTTGTGTTTGTGATATATTTATTGACCTGTTAGGATTGAGGAACTTTTTCACTAATAGAATCATTTAAAAATCCATGAATGATTTAATTAGGTTAGCTGAAGCGAACTGCAAGAATGGTGGATAATGAATGGAATGAGGTCAGGGGGAAGGGTGAAAGACAAACGCGAAAACCTGCAGAGCGGTGTTCTTTGGTCCACCACAAGTTCCTCCCGCGATCGACACAGCCGATGATGGAGGCGATAGTGTTGGAAGGAGGGGTGGAGGGAAAAAGGGAGAACGCATTATGTATTAACCCTGCCACAACCCGTCTTTCGTCCACCACAAATTCAAAACGGGTGTCCCCTGGATATCGTGCGAAAATGAAATACTGCATCGAGAAGTCAGAGAAACTACTGGTAATGTAAATTTCTTGTAAAAACTCCCTTGTTTGATTTACATTTGTTCCACTCATATCGATTGAAACGGGTTTCGACGCCAGCCACCAGCAAGTCGAGGAGTGGTCGCATTACGGCAGGACGCCCGTTCCTCCAAATAACCCGATGCTGTAGATCGAGTAACCTGTTGTTGTCCGTCCGTCACTCACACTTAGATACTTCCGGTCTTCTCATCGAGACAAATAAGGTGGCATTTGCCGCGTTTCAGTCAGTGGTGAAGCCACACTGACAAATTCTGTGCGGATTCCTCCAGACGATTCTAAAGAAAATTTTCTAAGGGGCAACCCGAGGTGCCTATGATTGCCCATGTTAAGACAATGAGTGCATTGTTTCTTATGTAACTTTTTCTCTTAAACTATTTGAGGGTCATATCATTTTAAATTTTCACAGCATGCACTTTGTGGTCTTTCTTCTCACATTAACATGGGGAAATTTGTAGAAAGCTATTTTCCAAATAACTTACATATGTTCAAACCATAAGTGAACATTTCTATCCAAAACTATAAATGTAGGCCAGAGGTGTTCCAACAGTTGCTGCCGCCTGATTCGATACACAATGCGCGAGCGCTATTAGTAGGATTTTCATATGCCACAGTAAAAGAACAGACATACACGCTCCATTCGTATCAGCAGAGACAGTTTTGTCTTTATGTCACAACCCGAGTGGAGAGGATTCAGAAACGTACGCGATGGTTTTCATAGTAAATGGACAAGTTTACATCACTTACTTTCTAGTACTAAGTGTGTTGTTCAAATTTTTCTCAATCTCACTTCCGTTTCGCTTTTAGAATGTTGTTATTGGATTTTCAATTGTTGTACAGTACACTATGGGTTTCAATTCCCCCATAAACTTGAACCCTTCAGAGTCACAAATTATGCAAGACCAATACACATATCGAACACCATGATCTTTGAAGTCAAACTATCGCACCTGCGCCCTCACATTCGTGCATATATAATTTTAATAAAAATAACGATATCTCCTACACCTTCTAGCCGCGCATAAACCGAAAAACTTGTAAGAATTTCATTGTTGAAGAGCTTAAAATGAAATTAGTTTTTAATCGGGAAAAAACAAAAACCGGATATTTTTTGAGAGAAGTGGAGTCCACGGCTGTTCTCTTAAAATAGGTGTCATTTTTGCATTAATTTTTTCTAAGCAACTAAAACGTGTTCGGGTAACTTATCGACATAAGAGTGATCAATAACTATTGGCGTTCTCCTTTCATAGATGCCACAATTTTAATCGATTTTCGTCCAAACTAATTTCTTTAGAACTTCTAGAAAAATACGTTATTTTTGTTTCATTGCAAATCAATGGTATTGAGAACGCTGAGATTTGCTATACTCTCTTTCGGCATTGTAGACATGATTTCATACGACTTCATATTGATGATTTAAATATTTTTCGGATAATGGACAAAAAAATCAACATTCAAACCAACATATTAACTGTAATATATTTACAATTTTACTTTATTTTGAGCTCCGAAACATAAAGCAAAACTTTTTAACAGCGAAAACACGGGAGAAGTGAACACTTGTGATGTTATCTTCTTATGTGTTTAAATTTTATTGCAAATATCTAAAGTCCATTCTAAATGGTAAATTGCTAATCACAGTTTTAAATGAATTTGAGATCAATTGTATTAAGTATTAAGAGTAAACAATCCATTCTCTGTTTCCTATAAATAGTAAATTTTTATTGTCAAATAAATTAATGATAAGTGGATAGTTTCGATAAATATATTCGTTGGAAGAAGTAATATAATGAAAATCTAGAACTCATAAACCTCAATTAAATATTCAAAAGTAAAAAAAAGCTGAGAAACAGATTGTGTTGAATAGGATACTAGGGATACAGATTAATTCGATACTCGTTGACAGGTGTGGTAGCAAACTAGGGATTATAGTAAATGGTACATTGGATTTGCACTAAATTTTAAGTTAATTCAAACTCAATTCAGAAGCGATTACTCATGTACCATTACAGACACTAGAAGTGGGCTATGTGGGTGATAAAAAGAATAAAATATCTGTTTGTTTGGTCAAGCACAGAAATAGAAAATAAAATATTAATGAATGAGCTAAATTAAATTCAAAGAACCCTAATTTTAAAATTCAACACAAAGCACATCACAAAGCACCACAAGGATACTTCCATAGAAAATCGACTACAGTGTTTGGACGTGTCAATATTTGTCCACTACCAGACAGTGCCTGTCGCAGTCGATTGTTAAGCACATATTAGAAAACGGAATAGGACATTGGGGTTTCTAACTAACAATGCTTCCCTATACATTCAATTTTTCTAACACTGTATCATATGATAAAATTCATTCAATTATTTCAATTTTTGAAACTTTGATGACACTGTATCATCTGATAAAACAAGAAGTGCATCAGTGCATCTAGAACTCGTGAATTTTGTAAGTGCAATAAGAACCAAGAAAACAAACAACCATAGGGTATAAGTACCTCGAATTTAATTCATTTTCCCCCAGAAGTTGACCTTTAAACTTTTATCTCTATTCTTGCCTAATAAACTTTTTAATTGGTTACCTGGTAATCCAAAAATATTTTGAAAAACCCCCCCCCCCAAAAAATGGGGGGGGGTAAAAAATGCATAAGGCGGCTATTTGCGACATATTTTTAAAATACAACCGTAGAAACAACACAATTAATCCTCCAACATATTCCACGTTGAAATATTAATTATCTAAATCAAGGTTCTAACCTAGATTACATCATGGTCACTCATCAGTAAAAGGTGCCAAAGAATTTCCAATATTGGAAATTCATATGCTAATTTATAACACCAATTAAATAATATACAATATTTTACACTTAACTATACCTAATTACTATTAACCTTAACCTGATCCTCACGATTCTGAACAATACATAGGTAAGATTATATTGCAATGTCCAATATATGTTGTTCAATTCAGTAGACTTCACATACGAGAGAAAATAATTTGCCATATTTATTTAATTTCTCGCATAATATGTTCATAAGTTTCCTTCCTTGCACTGAGAGAGCACATTATAAAATTTTACTAAACTTTTTTCTTTATATAATCTCAACAAAAAAAATAGCACTCTTTCTTCTAACAATGCTTGATTCCCGACCCTCATAGATACCCCCAGTTTGAACCGTTACTGCCAGTAACCTTGGACCGTGAGCGCAGCTGAGCGCCGAACGCCAGTGCTTCGGTGACATCGGCGAGTGAGGCAGCCAAGAGTTCGTTCGTTAATATTAGCGTTTTATTCGCGTAAAACATGACCATCCTTCCACTTACAGAAACAACTTGGAAAACTTCTCACTATTCTCATCCGAAGACGCCCTGCTGCCTCCTTGATGTCTCGTAGAATTCTAGTTGCGATGCCTTCAGATTGGAGGTTTCTCTTCATGAACATCCGTAGTTAATCTTTCCCATTTACGCAACTAAAATGCAATGCACTAGTATACTTTTGAAGTTGTAACTGAAAAACACCTAATCTTAAGCCCCTTTTATATTGCACTTTCCGTAAAATCTCTGCTACATACCAAAGTGATGGATGTGTGTGCAGTGTATGTTTGTCGTCGTACATTGACTTTTTTGAATATTTTTCCATCATACAATAAGGCAATCAATTTTTTTTTTTTTTTTATTTTTTTTTTTTTTTTGTTTTTTTTATTTTTTATTTTTTTTTTTTTATTCAACAATAATTGTATTAGCAATATATGATTATACTTATATATTTAAATCTTACCTGTTAATAGAGCAAAATGTTATTTAATTATTATGATGCAAGGCTGCAGAAAGTGGCGACACTCTTCCTTCTTTATTATTCATACTAACTCTTGTTCCCTTTTCCGTCTTTCTGTCTGTTGTCTAATCTATAAATGCGTACTCTCTTCGTCGGCATATGATTTCCACATTGAACCGTCGATCGTACGCCCCGCATTTGTACGCATCTTAATCCTCCTTTCCATTGAGTAGTAGTTCGAATAATTCCATAGAACTTGCAAGAACGCTATCCCAAATGAAAAGATAATGAAATACTAGATCAGAAACCGTCGCAATGAATTACACTTAGGTTTATATTAAAATCCGAATGAACACAATTAGATTACTTTCGTGTATTTAGTATTATTTTAAAAAACTAATAAAATGATTATACAGAGGCTGTTAACTTCCGAGCAACCATCACGCCCTGTTACCTGAACATACGAGACAATAATAATCAAAACGCAATTTTCTTAAATGTGAATTGGCACAATAGTGTGTATTATTTATTACAATATGAATGATAATCGGTTAATGATTGTAATACTGCCATTCGACAAGTTTCCAACACGAAGTGTTATATTTTTACTATAGTCTATTTCGTAATAACTATTTTTTTTCGACCGGCTTTTATGAATGGGCGAATTTTCTTTGGACAATCTCGATCACGAATAAAAAAGTTCTTGATTTCATTCAACTAATTAATTATAATAATAATTATACATATAATGGATATAATAATGGTGTTATAAATTAGGCATATGAATTTCAATATTTGGAATTCTTTGGACCTATTACTGCTGAGTGACATGATGTATCTAGGTTAGAACTTAGTTTAGATAATTAATAGTTCAACGTGGAATATGTTGGAGAGAATTGTGTTGTTTCTACTGTGTATTTTAAAAATATTGTGCACAATAGACGCTTATGCATACCATTTGGAGGTTCAAAAATATTATGGATGTCCAATGAACAAATAAGAAGTATATTAGACAAAGAATAGAGACAAAACGTTTAAAGATTCAACTTCTGGGGAAAATGAATTAAAATTGTATTATACCTATGTTTTTTTTCTTGCTTCTATTGTGCCTTACAAAATTCACGAGTCCTAGATGCACTTCTGCTTTATCAGATGATGTTATTTAGCAAAATTGAATGCAAGGAAGCATTGTAGTTAGGACCCAATATCCTATCCATTTTCTACTGCCGACAGGCACTGTTTGATAGAGTACAAATATTGACACGTCCAAACACTGTAGGCTATTTTCTATGAATGTAACCTTGTGGTTGTGTGATTGCTTTGTGCTAATTTTTCAATGGTAAAATAGGTCTTTGAATTTTAATTTAGCTCATTCATTAATATTTTATTTTTATTTTCTAAGCTTGACAAACCAAACAGAGCATTTCTTTTTATCACCCACATAGCCACTTCCAGTGTCTGTAATTTAATGAATAATTGCTTCTGAATTGAGTTTGAATTAATTAATAATTTTTAGTGCAACCCAATGTTACATTTAACTATAATCTCTAGTTTGCTACCACACTGTCAAACGAGTATCGAAATCGTATTTGTTCCCTAGTATCCTATCACACAAATCTGGTTTCTCAGCTTTTGTTACTTTTATAATATTTAATTGGAGGTTTATGAGGTTCTAGATTTTCATTTTGACTTTTTTCCAACAAATATATTTTCAAACTATCACTTTCATCAAATTTATGGCCAATAAAATTTACTATTTATAGGAGAAACAGAATTGATCTCTTTACTTTAATACTTAATACAATATGTTCAAATTCATAAAACACGTGGATTAGCAATTACACTTTAAATGGACTTGAATATTGCAAATAAATTTAACACATAAGGAAGATAACATCACAAGTGTTCACTTCTCGGTGTTTTCGCGTTAAAAAGTTTTGTTTTTGTTTCGGAAGCTCAAAATAAAGGTAAAATGTAAATATATTACAGTTGTATGGTTTGTTTATTTTGATTTTTGTTCCATTATCAAAAATATTTAATTATCATCAATATGAAGTCGTAGAAATTCATGTAAATGCCGAAAAGAGAGTATAGCAAATCTCAGCGTTTCACTAATGATTTTGCAGTGAAACAAAATAACGTATTTTTCTAGAATTCTTAAAAAATATTATGGACGAAATCGATTAAAATTGTGGCAGTCTTATGAAGAGGAACCCAATTAGTTATTGATCACCTCTGTATGTACGATAAGTTACCCGAAACACGTTTTAGTTGCTTAAAAAATAATGCAAAATAACACGTATTTTAAGAGCAGCCGGGGGGGATCCACTTCTCAAAAATATCGAGTTTTGTTTTTTCGATTTAAAAACTAATTTCATTTTAGCTCTTCAAAAGGAAATTAAAATGTTTAGTTCATGCGCGCTAGAAGTTGAAATATCATTATTTTTATAAATATATGCACCGAATGTGAGCGAGGTTCGATAGTTTGACTTTGAAGACATGGTGTTTGATACGTGTATTTTCTTGATAATGGTGACTGTGAAGGGTTCTAGTTTATGGGGAAATTGAAACCACAATGTACAGATGTTACTGTGCAAAAATTGAATCCACAAACAACATTCAAAAGTGAATGAAGGTGAGATTGAGAAAATTGAAACAAACATTTGATACTACAAAAGTAAGTGATGACAAACTATGGTCAATTCACTAATGAAACAATCGGTACCTTTCTGAATCGTTATGGTTGTGACATAAGACAAAATACTGTCTCTGCTGATAACGAATAGAGCAGTG
>BOPP01000143.1:278179-293622 GCA_017312745.1 Gryllus bimaculatus
ATTGCGACACCAACCCATTCCAACCTCTGCCCTTTTATGTTTCCGCTCTTTCATGTCCTTGCTCATTTTGAGCCCCGCCACTTTCGATTCCCACCCCTGACGACTGCTGCCTCTTTTTCACTTCTAACACTTTCCATTTCCGTCCCTTTCGACTACCACACCTTTCGACATCCCTTCTTTTTCTCCCCCACCTATTTCGACTTCCACCCACCGAGAGAGATGGCTCAGGACCTCAACTGATGTCCCTGCAGCCCGGGAGGTTCTACACTCCACTCCTAAATGTGGCAGGTGTTTTGACTCTAGCTTCTCAGCTGGGTCGAATTCAGTCTACTATTTTGATAACTACCATTCCTTGATCCTACACTGTTTCTTCTCCCTCCTGCTTACCCCCATCCCACTCTTCCCGCAACTCTAGTTTTCCTTTATTTTCTTTATATCCCAGCTTTTTCTCATTCCTGCCCAATCACTTTCCGGTTTTCCTATTTTCCGAAACAAATTCCGGAAATGTTTTATCGTCAATTTTATACTTTTCTAGAGACGCAAAATTCAAATTTGATGATTGTCAATTCGAGAAATGTCTGTTTCACAAATGAAACAGTAAAAACCGCCTTAAAATTTTGCACTCTTTTCGTTATTCGCGTATATTACTTCAAGTGTGGTCTTTATAGTAATGTACTCCATGCACAAAATTAAAGGAAACAAAATTGTCTACATAATGTATACATTAAAGTAATTTCTGTAATATTTTAGACAATTGTGCACGCTGAAAAACGGTATCTTTTTTCGCTTGACTAAACGGAGAAAACCATCTTCATCATTTTAACGCGGCAGCGATTTCCTTATAGTTCATCAGGGTTTATAAGTATTAAAACAAATGAGTTATTAGTCTTGTTAAATGGTTAACACTCCGTTACCAGCGGCAAAAATAGAGACACGGTTTCTTGCGCGGGATATTTGTATGCCTTAACCTTGGTATCCAAAACATGACGGGAAAAGAGAAGAGACAATATGTAGAATGCATTTTGTTTGCAGAATGTATTTTTATCAACAATGTTCTGTCGTGAGTCAAAACCGACGAGAAAACAAATATCCGGATTGTTTCTGGACCGGATTCCTAGTGACTGGACCAATATTTTTCCCGTCCTTTCCGTTTCCCGCGCTTTCTCTCACTTCATCTTTCTCGTTTTACTTCCAGTCCCCCTTCCCTCCTCACTCCATCCCACCCGCCACCTCATCCCCCGCATCCTTTTCGCGAGTATTTCCCTCCGGAGCGAATGACTCGGCGTTAACGACTCCTCGCTTCCGAGACCCGAAACGACCCGTTCGGTCCGCCGGCGAACGACTTTATGAATCGATTCCTTTCCGCCGTTTTTTCTTCTTTCTTTTTTTTACGCCCTCTCCCCCTCCCCAGTCGTCGCGAGTTAGGGAATCGTTTCGATGCCACGAACGTCGAGATAAGACCCGTTCCCGCAGGTGCGCTCGTTTTTTGATGACCCGGTCACGCGGCGCGGAACGGGTCCCAGGCTCGGGTGATGGATGGGTCATCAATGAAATGCGTGCGCGTTGTGGGGAGTTTTTAAGATAAACCCGTCCCGCTGTGTGGGAGGGGATATTCTGTGAGCTTTGTGCTGTGGTGTGGGTATGCATATATCTCATCGTGTTGGATCCCTGTCGTATATCCTTTTATAACAGAACCGTTCTTTCTTCTCTCCTTTAACGGCTTCTATGGCCTTTGTGCGGTCATTCGACGAAATTACTGGAAGAGTTAGACATTCAAGTATAACTATCGATATTTTGACGTGGTTATTATTCTGTGTGGGTGTTTCTATAGAGTGTTATGTAATGCAATGAAAAAGTGTCAGTGAAGATGGCTATCCTATTTGTACTTCGTTGTTGTTCAGTATTTCAGGTTAAGGTTTAGGGATATTCATTTTGCTTAAACTCGCAAGAACAAGTTAACCAAAAAATCATCATTCATGTAATTTTTAGTGAACTCTCCTACGAATTTTATTAGAATACTTAAATGCATTTGTTCTTCAGTAAATTTTAAAAGAACCACAAATTCGTAAATAGTTATTATAATAAATGTATAAATTACAACAAAAAGTGAAATTAAGTAAATGAAAATTATCATTCTAACAACGAAAATTTAATTGATCCGAGTTTATTATAAAAAAATTGATATCGATCGGGGCAAACGTTTAATTCAAAATAGGTATTAATTTGACGCAGGCAACTACATGCTAAAATGGTATTCTGCCAGTTTGTTCTCGGTACGACAGCCGCAAACTAGCAGAATCCTGTCCTTGCGACTATGTGATTAAGAAGTACGTGTGGTTAGCACGAAAACATCCCTATATCTGGCATTCTCAACCTGATAGGTGATCTTTCACAGTCACACGGTAACATTTACTGCAGCATCGCAAGGAAAACGCACACAATAATCTTGTCCGGCCGGGAATCGAACGCAGGGTCGCGTCGTGAAAAGCGAGCACTCTGACCAATCAGCTGAACCACGACGGCTAAAAAAATAGTAGTTATAGGTTTAAAAAAAAATATTTCTCTTCGAAACAAAAGCAAGTTTCAATTATTGAAAATTGTGTTACATTTCAATTTCTCTTTAACCTAAATGATGGGATGATTTGAATACAGCAAATATTTCTTTAAACATTTCATATTTTATCTCTCCGATCAATATTTCCGTCCCATCATATTCTTTTCCGCATTTTCTCAGGCAGAGCATTCATTTTCTACCATTTTGGAGGCGAAATACCCAATTCAGCCCCGCTGCTCGAGAAGGAAACGAGAAATAAAACGAGAACAAGTTGCTAACAGCGCCCCCTCCCCTTCACCCCTTACCCCTTCGTTTCTTCTCGCATTTTACGACTGGAAGATGGCGCTGGGAACTTGCAGATGCTCGCTAGCTCAAGGGGGAACACAGCGAAGGAACGGCCTGGGTCTTCTTCGTCGCACGTTACACGAATTGTGAGATATTTAGTTGCGGTGGTGTGCGTTGTTTCCCCTCATCCCCAATCTGCCCCCCCCCTGCCCGCACACTCATACACACACACACACACACACACACAAAATAAAGTTATTTTGTGAGAATGAGAATATTTTTTCCTTCTGAAAAGCCACTTGGCGTGAATTGAATGAATTGAATTGATGCCTTATTTTACGTGGCCATGAGACCTGCTCTTCCATCTGACCACGCAAATTTTGCTACGCTCCTTCTTTCACCAACTAGCTTGAGAAAGGAGGTATTTCTTGGGTGAGAAACAGGCGATTTGAATTTAGCTCCGAGGCGTCATTTAGGCTTGAGGATCTTTAACATCTACTAACATGGGACAGCAGGCTTTACTTCCCCTCCGAAGGAAGGCTTATGAAGGATTTTTTCGCCCTTAAAAAAGCCACGGCTTCGATCGGCTTTGAACATCCAACTTGGGTATAACAGTCCGATACGCTAACCGTTGCACCATCGCGCGTGCTGATAGTATTTTGCTAAAGTCAGTTAATAGATCCTTGGCTAATATCCTATTGAATTCTGCCCTGAGGAAGGTCGCACTGTGACGGACGCACCGTTGGCAACTGTGCCTAGAACGCGGCGTCTCTTGGACAGCCAAGTATCTATTGATTCCTGCCGCAGAGACCTACGTTTTCATCTTCCTTTCTAGTTGTCCTGAAAAAAAGTTGTGAATTGTAATGGCGTATGTGTAATGTAATAGAAATATTTCGTTTGTGTACAGTCGCAAGTTTTTCTACGAGTGTGGTCTCAAATTAGAAAGCACGATTAATACACAAATTTAATTATAAAGAAATAGAAGATAGCACCTCTTCAAAGAGCAGAAGGGCTAAATCAGAAGTGGAGTATTGAAACCGCGAAGTAGGAGTTCGGCGAAGTCGTGTCAGATAGAAACCCCCAAAGCTTCTGGCTGACAACTTTCCGATTTTCTGCGAATTCCCAGCATGCGATATTCTGAGAACTCTCTCACCCTCTTTTCTTCATTGTGAATGGAATGGCTCGGAGGAAAGCTGATGTATAGACGGTTCATTGCCACGGGGTAACAGTGAGGCGCTGACACACAGGCTTGCTGGTTCCGTGAGAAGACAGAATTTTTTTGTTATTTAAAGTCGCATCAACATCTAAGTTATTAGCGACCACTATTGCATTTAACGGTATGGTAACTATGAGGATAACACGATATGATGATGAAATGGGTGTGAAAGGACGAACACAAATACAACCGAGGCGGGACTCGAACCCGCGATCCTTCGGTCCGAGATCGCTACGGCACTAGTGCCTTAACGATTTCGGCCATGTGGACCGTCGGAGAAAACTTGAGGGGGATGTATGGAGTAAATTCATAATTTTGCGGGTTTTTACTACCATGGTTCGGATAAAATGTGACATGTTCTCGCTAGTGTTTTCTCGATTTACAAAGAGGCCCAAAGCTGCCCAAAAATCTTTCAGAGTCGTAGGCTATTTTTCAATATGCGTTTAATAAACAATTAAATTCATATGCACAATTCCATTAAGTTGGAGTTGATTTGGAGAAGAATTTAAACAAATATGAAATAATTCTAAAATTGTGTGGTTTTTTCTTTTTTCTTTAAGAAAAGTTGGAAACGAGACCCAAATAACTTTGAAGAAAGTTTGTTGTCATGTTGAGCATTTCATTCTCAATGAAGAATTGGGGCGGTAGCTAGAAGGAACTGTACCCATAAACTCTCTTTTGAAAAAAAAAAGGCATCGCAATTTTTTCGATCATATAATTCTATTCACTGGTCTATATAATTACAAATTACATATTCTTTTAATATATTATAATCATTTTTAACTTAATTTCATTTTACATAGTTAAATTTTAATTGATTTCAAACATGTGCCATGAAGAAAAAAATGGGTTATAGGCCCTTCTTCTGGAGAACACTTTTTGTTTTTTATTGAGATGGTGTAATTTATACATATTATTGAATATTAATTTACTTTTATTTACAAACAGCTAATGCAAATAATCATGTTATTTTAACGTATTTTGTTACCTCACAGTTCAGCTTGTGAGCTATCAGATTCGGTCTCACTTTTGTCGTCATTTCCAGGGGGCACTGACAAATACTGTTCAAAAACGCTGTGGCAATTTTTTTTCATTTCTTAAAGTACTCATAACAGCACCGAATATCAGTATCTTTTGGCGGGTTAATTAGAGTTTGAATGACATTTTAAAGTGCAATATTCTGGGAAACCCTCCTCATGTAACGGAATATTGCTCTACCAACTTAACGAATAGAGATACAATCATGGTAATTTTCTTGGATGTAGATTAAAGTACGGAGAATTCATTTATGCATTCTCCAGAAAAAGTGCCAGAGTTATATGAGCTCTTCTTCTAGCTTCCGCCTCAATTGACAACGAAGCTAAGTGATGGTTAAGTTACGAGTTGGTAACTCAAGCTTCGCACAAGGAGAGAATATTATTTTCAACCTCTAGTTTTGTTGCATCCTTGATGAACCTCCAGAAAGTTGCTCAAAAGCGGATTCAGGTAATTTGAAGGAAGTCAAACGTTTTTTATTGCTCTCTTCATCCAGCCAGGATTTGTCGAAAGTCCGATTCGCCCCGCGTAATGTCTTTACTAGCACAAATATCATCTATGCGTTTTTCAATAGATTTATAGTTGACTCTGATATACGGGCTGTTCATTTTTATAGATGCCACAGTTTGTTTCCCTGCTGCAATCAAACTTGAACCGTTTTCACGGAAAGCAATTTTGGTAGCTCTGAGATACAATATGGACACTTAGTATTTGTAAACATTACTAAAATTTGAGAAGTTTGAGTTTTTAAAATATTTTTTCATGGTTCAAAGTAGTTGGTCATTTAAATTTTTCAATCGCTGCATTATTGTTTTTCATATAAAATATGCATACGAACTGTTATATGAGTCATGTCACTCTTGTCATATTCCTCCCTGCACCAACAGACGTCGAATTTACCTACCTTATTATCAATACATCAATAAAAACATTTTGAGTTTCTTCGGCAAAAAGGACTCGGCAGAATAGAGAGTTGGCATTTTGCTACTGCTACTGCTGCTATTGCCGCATTCTACTGTCTATTTGGAAGAACGAAGATAGAGATTTGAGTAGATACAGGCAATGCGGAAGGAAAGAAGTTTTTTATTGATAATAAAGGGTATTATACATAATAAACGTTTTTGGAATATTTTTGGTGTAATTTATGGTGTAGGGACGTATAACAGAACACGCTTTTAGATGTATTTTGTTGATATGATTGCATCCGTGAAAATCACTGCAGTGTTTGACGCCTTGGCATGGAAAATGTGTTAAAAGGAGTATACCTTTGTGGTAGGTTCATCTCAAATGCTGTGGTTCTCATGAGGATGTCAGTAAGTAACATTTCAGGGGTTAAACGCATTGCGTGAGATATATTTTCATATTTATATTTTCGCGATTTTTGGCGATTTTTGGCTCCTGTCTTTTACATTTTTGTAGAATTTTACACTTTTATAGCTTCATTGGAAAAAATCCCAATTCCTGAATAGTTTCATTTTCACAAAATCTACTCTAGCAATTATTCTGAAATACATTCTGTATGTTGGGATGTGAACTGTAAAAGTATTGTAATTGATTTTTTGTGCATGTGTGTTTTATAAAGTTATTTAAATGATTAGACAAAATGAATTATTCACATATATTGCCCTGTTTATTAGAAATACAAATATTGTATATCTTCTGCAGTGTGTGCAAAACGTACTTAATTCTTCCTGCACTAAATGTTTTAAAAAAATTGATTTATTTCCCGAAAACAACTTAATGATCGATGAATAAGCAATATAGAACTTATTTACTCCCCTTCAAGGTACGAGTTGTATCTTCGTGAACTCTACAATCATCGTGTGATGATCAAACTGAAACATTAACTCCCCCCCCCCACCTACCCATCCCTAAAGTATTTCGGAGGAGAGGGGTTGATTTCGTTTCCCCATGCATTTTTGTGAAATATTTATGTTATTTACAATTTGTTTGATCAATATTGTATTTTCTTAATGGGAATACAATTTAGAATATTATGAGAGTTATATATGCTTACTAGGACATGTTAAGTTACAAAAAAGAAGTTAAATGATTGATGTATCTGGGCGTGCCAAATACTTTCGGCATTAGTCCAGGAAGGTGTGTTTCTCCACCGCTCTTCGGCGAGATACAACGTCTACCTAAACATCGGCTTTCGCTTTGCCCCAGGTATTTCCCAGAGGAACACCTCCTCAGCTGAGACAAGCTCTAATTTCTCGATCGGTCTATTGTCACATGTCGTAGTGTAGTGCATATAAGAATAAGTGAGTAAGTGTAAGGGGTGAGGTTAGGACAAGGAAGAGGAAGGAAATATCGCGCGCGGTTCGTGGCCCGTTTGTTAGGGCACTGTTCCGGTAGTGGCCTGTTGTCGATAGGGGAAACTACAGAAAACTACCGATCGCAGCAACCAGAGCTGCCAGTCGATCGAATTATCCTCCAGATAGCGACTGAATTCGACCTAGCAATCTAGTTATACTTCGATTTTTCTGTAGTAGCCGCTGAGATTTAGTCATTGCCACACTTCCTGCTGCCTTACAAAATGAATCTTTTTTTATTAATTCGCAAACGTCCTTCTAAACGGGGCTCCTGTTCTCAGAGATGTGATTACCACTCTCAAAAAGATTCATTTCGTAAGACAGGAGGTGCAACAATGGCCTACTGTCATCGGCCACTATAGGGGAAAAAAGTTTCAAAATCCTCATATTGCATCGAGGTAAGGGCATGGCCCCCATAGCTTTCCCATCTCCCCCCACCACTACGCGTAACTCGGTGGCGCCGACGCCGGCGGCGTAGTCTGCTTCGCGTCGCCCGGCGTCGCGTCGCGTCGCGTCGCCTCGGCAACGACGCTGTTTACTCCGCGGCGCCGACTGTGACGTCACCGCCATGGCGGCCGCCGCGCCGCGCCGTTGTCGATCGTGGCGCCCCCACCCGCGCCCGCGGCCCGCTGCGGAACGCAAGCGCCGGCGGTGACCTAGGTCCCCTGGCATTCGCGGCTCGATACGCCAGCCCCGCGGCTTGAATTTCGAGCCCGGAGTCGGGCTTGCCCTGGCGGCACTTGGGTGTCTTCGGTGCATACGCGCGATCGACAATCAATGCCCAGTGCGGTGTTAGAAATAATGTGCTGAGAGTAGTTCAAAGATCAATCTAGGGATAATTCGCATGTAAAGCAGTGTTTATGCACGAGGGAATTTATTATTTGACTACAAAATGGAAGGTAATGAGGAAAAGGGTTTCGAAAATTTTGAATGGCAATTAAGTAACACTACTTGAATGCCATAATGTAAAATATTATTTGTTTTTTTGAAAAAAAAATATATTCAAATACACAAAAAATGGTGTGTTCTGCATCTAAACGTTTGCCTATTTTGAACCGGTTATGTTTTTAAAGAGTGAAGTAAATTTTTTTCAATGGTTCGCGACCATGGTTCTTTGTTATTCACGGCTCGATACGCCAGCCCCGCTGTTTGAATTTCGTGCTCGAAGGCGGGCTTGCCCTGGCGGCACTTGGGTGACTTCGGTGCATACGCACGGTCGACAATCAATGCCCAGTGCGTTGTTAGGAATAAGCTGTGCTCGAAGACCAGAGCTGGCCGTAGTTCAAAGATCAATTTGTGGATAATTCGCTTGTAAAGCAGTTTTATGCACGAGGAGATTTATTATTTGACTACGAAATGGAAGGGAAATGTGGGTTTGTTTTTAAACTTTGGAAATGGCAATTCAGTAAAGGTATATGCCATAACAAAATAAATTTTTTAAGGGAAAAAATTCAAATACAACAAGAAGGTGTGTTCAATCATCTAATCCTTTTGGCTATTTTGAAACCGGAATTATGTTTTCAAGAGTGAGGTATTTATTTTTCAATGGTCTGTGACAAGGTTCTTTGGTATTCGAGGCTAGACACGTGAGCCCAGCTGCTTGAATTTCGTGCCCAGAGTCATACTAGCTCTCGCGTTACTTCGGTGACAGTGCATACGCAAGGAGGAAAATCAATGGCCGGTACGTTGTTGTGAATAAATGTGCCCGTAGAGTCGAGAAGGGAGTCGTTCAAAGACCAATTTATCAATGGGTTTGATTCACATGTAAGCAATTTGATGCACGCGAAGATATAAAGAATTAAAAATTATTTGACCAAGAAATGGAAGGGAATGAGGAAAAATCGTTCGAAAATCTTGGAATGGTAATTGAGAAATAATACTTGATGCCAAAACGAAAAATATTGTTTGTCGTTTCATAAAAATATCATATTCAAATACACATTCTCTGGAGATCTTATCTTTTGCACATTTTGAACCGGTTACGTTCATAAAGAGGGAGGTTTTTTTTCAATGGTCAGTGACGAAGGTTCTTTGTTATTCGTGGCTGGATATAAGAACCGCGGCGCTTGGTTTTCGTAAGTAGTGATTACTGTAGCATTACTTCGTTGTCGGTGCGTACGCAAGGACGAAAATCAACGACTGTTAATTACGCTAGGACAAAAATTAATGGCAGCAATCGTTGTTACGAATAAACGTGCAGAATAATTGAAGTGGAAGTACTTAAAAAATGAATTCATCTATAGAATTAATTAACATGAAAAAGTTTATTGCACGAGAAGATGTGAAAAATAGGAAATTATTGTTTATCTAGGAAATGGAAAAGAAAAATCATTCAAAAATCTTGGAATGGTAATGAAGTAAAGTTATTTAAATCCATGATGAAAAATATTGTGTTTGTTTTAAACAGTTCGTATTAAAATATGCACAGACGATGGGTTCGATATCTTCCCTGTTGTCTATTTTGTATCGTCTAGTTTCATGGAAAGTGAGATTTTTTTCCGAATGGTCGGCGACCAAGGTAATTTGGTATTTGCGGATCGATAAAATCTTCACTACGTGAATTTCGTGCCGGTGGTCATTTTTACCGAGCTGGTGTCTGTGCATACGGAGGGAAAAAAAATCAATGTGCGTTGTTACGAATAAATGTTCCGAAAGATCCCGATATGGAATTAGTTCAAAGATAAATATATCTATTGATTTAATTCACATTAAATGCACGTTGATGCACAAGGAAATGCAAATGCCTTGGCTATTTAACCAGGAAGAAGAAGATAATGCAAAAAAATCGTTTGAAACTCTGTTGATGAAAGTAAAGCAAAGCAAATCTGCTTGAATGCCACATCAGGAAAAGATTTATTGTTGTTTTTTAAAATGTCAACAGAGTCTTTTTCCAATACACAAACATGTTGGATAGGATGTAAATTCTTTTTGTTTACTTTGAATTGTTTTTTTTGATGTACAGTGAGGTAATTTGTCAGTGGTTTGTCTGTGATCTACGTAGGTCTTCTGATATTCGCGGCTCGAAACGCGCTACTGGCATTTCATTCCATGAGGCGTGCTTTGCGTAGAATTACTTTGATGTTACTGCGTTCTCAAGGGAAAAATAATGGTGAGTTTTTATGAAAAATTAGTCTGGATTAATCGGAAGTCAATCAAAAGTAAATATGTCAAGGAGATGAGTTCATAGGAAATGCGCTTTAATGCCCAAGGAAATGCAAAGAATCAGAAATGACCTAGCTGTTTATCGAGGAAATGAGAGGGAATCTGCGGGAAAAAATCAAAACCCATTAAACGTCAAGTGTGCAAAGCTACATTAATTCATAACCGTAAAAACATACTTGTTTTTCACACAGCTTTTCCAGATCTAATTCAAATACGCAAACGCAATGAGAGGAATTTGCTTGTTTTTGCCTGTTTTGTATCGATTATGTCGTTGAAGACTGCCTGATTTTTCTGAGTAAATTAGATTTCCTGGCTTTCATTGCTCAATACGATAGTCTTGGTGGTTGAATTTCTGGCGGGTTGTACTACATACGATTAACCTGAAATTCAATAGACGTATACGAGGCACGTGTACTTAGAGACAAGCAAAGATAACCTCTGCATTTAACTTGAGAAATTTGAACAGTCAGTGTTAATAAAAGTCTGTTTGAAACTTCATGTAAAGATCAGTATTTGAATGATGCTGAATGCTCTGTGTCTGAGCTTGTCGTTTGGCTATATGTCTTTAACCCATGAAAACCCATGACTTTAACCCACGATCGACTCCGGTAGTTCTGCTGCAACGTAGTTGCCTTAGCGCATTCTCGACCAAGTTTCATGTCTTGACGACCTTAATGGGTCGAATTCACCCCCTGACGGGAGAATAATTGTTGCGGTCGGTATCCCATCATCGGTAATTTTCCGTCGCTTCTCTAAATTCCAGAAGAATGTCAATGATATATCTTAACAAATGAACCGCATATGCGCGTGATATTTCTTACTTCCCCCTCGAATTATCCTCTCCCATTGCACTCACACTTACACTTGTATGCTCTACACTACCGCACAAAACTCAAGACAATTCGGGAACTTACAGCTTGGTCCGGTTGGAGCGATATTTTTCTGTAGGAAACATATGAAGGCAGGAAACCTACAGAATGACGGTCGGTCAGCGCTGGATCTTAGATAGGAAGGATTATCGCCACCTGTTGGGACTAATGACTTCACTTACGAGACTAATGACTTCAGTTGTTGGCGCGATCAGAATAAATACTAACAATTACATAAAATATTTTTGATTCCCTGGGAATTGCGACATGATCCAGAACCCTTCTGCGTATATTTCACGCCGTAACCTGTGCTTTCAGTCAGTGCTTCTGCAGAGGAAAATGAAATGGCCGCTGCGTGTTCTTTGTTGTGAAAAATTAGTACAAATTAGTAAATAAATATACGAGGACGATTCCTTGAAAAAGGGTAGGACATACTACAAGATTTTGCTGCCGATTTATCGTTCGTCTAACCTGGAAACCAGCACACTTTCATCCGAAAAAAAAAATCATGATTCGATATACGAGTGAAATACGAGTGTGAAATCATGAAACGTACGAACAAATCATGAAACATGCTTAAGACGAATAGTAATGAAGCTAAGCTAATGTCATTCACCGGTTGAGCGCCAGGAATTGACGTGCCAGGAAATATCAAGCAATCTTATGGTTTTGAGTTTTTTATTAGGCTCTATGTTTGATAAAAAATGGACGAATTGAATGATGCATGCAAACCAGAGACTTTGTTAACGTAATGTTTTTTAAAGAAATAATTGATAATGATTGTGTTCATTATGCTTTGATAGTGGCATATTCTCCTTTTATAAACGCCCTAGGTTTCATGGCATTTTGATGCGAAATATTGGCTGCATGAGCCTGATGCTGTACTGGGCGGCGCAACCTGATCGAGATATAAACACAAAGAAACGTCGATTATCAATGATTTCCACGGACAAATAAATGAGTTGAAATTCACTAGAAAAATATATTGGAAATACTTATGTAGCGAATAAAAGGTTCTGTGGTATTTACTGATCTAATACATGGTGAACTTATTTATTTTCGTGCCGGCCGTTCTTCAGCGTAACCTTAGTAATACGATTCGATGTAAGCAGTTGAGTTCAACGAGGAAATGAACGGAAAAGTCGTACAAGGTCGGTAAAACTGCGCTCCGGCGTACATGTCACGCTTGAGGCAACGATGGGTTACTTTCTTAAGGTCGCTTTTTAAATGCTTGGTCGTATGGCGACTACAGCGATTTTTAACTTTAGGGTAAGTGGAATGGGAATTCATAAGGACAACAAAAAACAAAACATCCATGCGTGAGGAGGGTTTCGAACTCGCAATCCTTTGAACAGAGGTAGCCTTAGCGAGCACGGCTATCCAGACCGATTTCGGTTATCTTCGCTTCCCGGCCTCCAGGGGCGCTGACAGTATCATGGGACGCAAACATGCAAAGCGGCAGCCAGATTTCAGATAACGACCAACGTTTCTCGACATGAACGCATAGGCCGTGATGTGCGTCCTCTGTCGATCTTTGCAATGAGTCGTGCGTAAATCTCATCTAGAGAACGGGCGTATCTATTGACGTGCTGATAACCGAAACGCTTTGCTTGTCTCACATTTATTAAGTTACATTTATTAATTTATTAAGTTGTTAACCTACGATCACGCTGCTTTACAGCTGCTCATTTAAAGACATTGTGATAATTAGGTTAACACGACCTCGTTAACGTCGAAAATCCATCACAATCGCTACTCGAACCCGGGGACCTCCCGTGAGAGTCGCTGCTGAGACAGTTGCTGATTCTGAGATACATTAACCGATGTTTGACATTGACGAAGCCTTCTTTGTTTTTGTTTTCTTGAAAAAGTTTCGTGAATTGTTTGTACGTTTCATTTTTAACACTCTTATTTCAAGTATCTCATCGTCGATATTCTTTCCGCTGGAATACACTAAATTTCGGGTTAAGCGAACGTTATATCGGCAAGAAATACTTCGAAAACACCCACTCCTTTAATCACAATGTCACGTTTAATAAAAAATCAGGCGTTCGTTAAGCTTTTCACTTTTGAATTTGCATGTTATACACATAATGCGATAAGTATGAACTTGGTTGCGTGTTTACAGTATCTCCGACATTTGTTAGAAAGCTCTTGCGAAATTACGCTGCCATCGCACTGCTATCTCAATCTCGGCGACATGCCGTTGGGCGGGTTGCATCTCGTTGCATGACGTCATGCCTGTGTCGAGTTTGCCGACCACTGCGCGTACAATAATAATAATTCATGAAAAGCCGAAGGTTGAACAGACTTCATTGGTTTATTGATTATTTCTGTCTTTCCGAGTTCGTATAATGTTGCGATTATAACTCCAGTAAACGTAGTGCATGATTTTATTACGGGAGGTTGCTGGTATCCGACTCTGACTACACGTCGACGTGGGCGGTTTTCCCCATCCAGGTATCTCCCATCGGCGTGGCTCTGTCTCAACCTGGACAAGTTTTAAGCGCATGACTAGTTTCTCGTTTTGTGTGGTAGTGTTTTGCAAGCCAGTATGTAAGGGGTGGCCACAGAACAAAGAGGAAAGGTCGTGTCGATTCCGAGGCCCGTTTGCTGATACTACTCCAGCATTCGTTAATTTAAAAATTCCGATCAGAGCAGCCTGCCTCCAAAATTCTCCTCCAGACAGTGGTTGAATTCGACTAGTATCGAATCCTCCCACCGTCGAGACACTAGGACCTTCAGTCAGAAGAACTTCACTTACTCCAGTTGATGTCCTGAACCACCTCAGCTAGTGGTTGTACAGGAATGGTGTAATGTATAATGGTTGACTTATTACAGGGAGCTAGGACAAACTAATTAATTAATTGTATTTTTTTGATTAGACCCTCTAAAATATTTGCCATTAACCATGACAATGGTTTCATTCATTTTCCTATATAATCTGGAAGCCAGGACTTGAAAAAAAGTACATCTAGTGCGTTCCTACAGTCGTGCGATGTTGAGTTTAAAAGCTTTGTGTTCATTATTCAAGTGATAGAAGACAGAGTTCGTACACTTGACGATGCCCTATGCCTTCTGGTATGTGCAGCTCGATAAAGAGAATGTTGGCTTGCATTTCATGCCAGTATTATCGCCTGTGTTCGCGTAACCTGTAATTCAATGCACTTCGATGCGTAAGAAAATCGATGATGACAGATGTGTTAGGACGTGAAACAAACGCATGATCTACATACAAAACACCCGTTCACATAAACTTTCAAAGCATGTCGGAAGTGGTCGACAGGTAAAAAGATGTCACAGGTTTACATTAGAATCCTCGATACTTTGACAAAATTGGAATATTTTATCTCTTCCTCTGGGGATATTTTGTAATATTTTGTAATACAAAAAGAGGCATAGAATATTTCAGGGCGATTATTCAATATTAACCCGTATCATCGCACACATACTGACTTTTGAATAGTCTTTTGTTATCTGATTTCTTTTAATATAAACGATGATCTTCTATAAAAAAAAATCTGGATATTTCCGTTCTCCAGAGTGTCGTTCAGAAGTTTTTTCAACAAAAAACGAAACGTAAAAATGAAATGTAAATCAGAAGTTTCAATTTTGATATATAGCTAATAGAATAAAAGTCTGTAAAATCTGATATCAGGATAGGAATTAATAAGAAAATAACGTTCCTGCGTAGAGATAATTATCTTAATATTCATCACAGAATGACGTCAACAGTTGAATTCTCAACTTGATTTCCACTGGCATAGCTCAAAGGCAAAGCCCCGTTTGTACACGTATGTAGAAAAAACCGAACTGGATTAAAAAAAGGGAAAAGCTCTCTTAATGGAAACGACGCTCTCGCGTTGGCGATCGTTGCACGACCTAAATGTTAATGACGAGACACCCCACATGGCCTCACACTTGCGGTCGAAGTGACGACGATCGTACTGCGTAACAACCAAGTTCCACTGGTCAGCTAAGCCCCGCCCCGCCCACGCCACCCCCTC
>BOPP01000143.1:295537-330071 GCA_017312745.1 Gryllus bimaculatus
AAGCTGCGTTTACATTTGCGTAGGCGCACACACTAATTGTATGGGTGACTTAGCATAAATGTTAAAATCTTCTACGATTGGAGGTTTGAGAGGGGCGAAAAATTATTACATTTTGTCATTGAGCATATATACTGGGAATTTAACATTCGCGCAGACGCGCATACTAATTGTATGGGTGACTTAGCATGAATGCTAAAATCTTCTAGGATTGGAAGTTTGACAGGGGTATAAAAATCATAACATTTTGTCAATGAGCATATACGGGGAATTTTACATTTGCGCAGACGCACTTATTAATTGTATGGGTGACTTAGCATAAATGTTAAAATCTTCTAGGATTGGAGGTTTGAGAGGGGTAAAAAAATCATTACATTTTGTCAATGCGAAAATACTGGAAAATGACATATAACGGTGTTATATACATTTATAGAGAGGCGGCATTTATGCCGTCAGACACACTAATTGTAGAGGTTGCTTAGAATAAATGTTAAAATCTTCTAGGTTTGTAGAGGAGCAAAAGTGATTACATTTGCGTTAGTGAAGAGTAGCGGCACCCTTTCTACCGCTGTTTCCAAAAGTTCCATCCCGGGTGGTTCCAGGTGGAATTTGGGGTGGACAACATGGATTTGCTTCCAGGTTTCTCGGGGTACACCTGGTTAGCTTGTCAACATGCATTCCACAGGTTTGCTTCATCATTCATTCCCTACCCTACCCTACCCTGCCCTATAATTAACCATCATTCCACTAATGATCCAAGAGCACAGCGGCGCCTAGGCGATGAGCAAGGAACGTGCTGACAAGGGATGTGTGTACCTGAGCAGATTCCCGGCCTGGTGAACTAGAGAGAGAGAGGGGGGGGATGGAGAGGGAACTTCACATGCCAAGGCTGCATGAGAGGGAGCTTATGGGAGTATCAGGCGGGGTGAGGGTACACCTTCGATGTAGCTGACCCGTTCGCTATAACAACAGGAATTTAGATATTGTATTTTTTTATTTTTAAATGTGACATTTTCCCAGATTTTTATGAAAATTCTGAGGTACGAATGTTCGGAAAGTGACGTAGTAACGCAGTGAAGAGGTCGTGATAAAACTATCGAATATCTGTGCATTTGGGGTTGCCTAAAATCACGGGAAATGCCACATGTGTAAATCTATTCCTGTATGTCAGAAGACACAACAATAGACGGATAAAGAGCGTGGCGCAGTTGTCTGTGTATGCGACGCTATTGTGTGTGCATGTTGTTCGTTGCCAAAATAAGGTTATGAATATTAGTTGACCTGAGGATGTTTTCAACATTGTCAGAAGTAAGATATAATTTAAATTAGTGATGATCAAATCAAATCAAGCACAAAAAGTTTTTCATATCTTTTTTGTTATTACGAACACCTTCTCTAACGTATGATAGCAAAACGAACTGTCTTAGATCTCAACCTGAAGGACAACTACCTAAATAGCACGTAATCAAAAAAAACGTTTCTTTGAAAAGAACCGGGATCACTTTTTTGGTACCGATTGAATACTTGCGAGTCGAGAAAACAAACCAGATACAGGTAAAAAGATGTAACTTCCAACTACACTACTTTGCCTCTCAACAGACGAGTGGCTCCTGTGTGAGCAAACATTTGTTCCCTACATACGAACATCTGCAGCTATGTACTGCTAATTGAAAAGCACATATTGAACGGCATTATCCACCTATTTAAAAAAAGGAGAAATGGAGTTACATCACTTATTATTTAAGGGAATCAAGTACGTAATCGATGTCCAGATTCCACAAACAGACAACTCACATCCACTCACGTACTACGTACAGGCTCCCGAAGGCATCGTTAGCTTTGAGGGAGCGTTGTCTTACTTTACGTTTGAGTACAAGCTTAACTTCCAATATCGAAACTTCTCATTATTCGCTCTCTGTCTTCGGATTTATTCGTCTTTTTTCTACAGCACCCGCGTCTAGTCTTCTCTTAATATTTTTAATAATTGTTTTGATCTACTCCTATTTAAAGTATTTAACCTTATATGATTAGGATATGGTTTCACGTTTAGTGCGATGTAATTGTTATTGCTCGTTCATTTGATATGAGAGCAATGTAGTATCGTAAGTTGGATTTCGTCTAAACCGAAGTAAAAGAAGACGAACATTTTACATTTTTCAACTCTATTTTGAATTACGATCATTGCAATCAGAATGCAGTAATACAATGTAAAACTTGAATTATAAAGTTATGGTACGTCTTTTTTAAATGTCCATTGCATATTATAAAGAGTAACCTGTGACATTTTATAGAACTTTAAATGTAATAAATGTCTATTCGTGTTCAGCTTCTTTCATTTCCTTATCATTTTTGTTAGTAAATGTCTGATCTCGTGATCATCCTGAAAGTCATCCAGAGAGAATCTTGACCCCAGAAGTATTTGGTTCCGATGGTGCTTATAACTTCATTGGGTTTTAGAATTAAGAATGTTTTAAAAATAGATCTGGTTTACTCTTCTACAATAATTTATTAAGACCACCATCATCGGTGTAGAGAATTCCAATTACGTACCAGATATTTGTGTAGTATTTATATCATGAGTATCCTCTATAGAAGACCATTGCTCTTGCAGACGACCAAAAGTAACATCATACAAAGTAATTAGATTCGGCATATTTTCATGGCACAGGAAACTTTTCGTGCATCAGTATACAAATAAGTCACGGAACCGTGTTGGCTTTGACCACTAAAGTGATGTAGACTGTATCCTCCTGAAAGATTAATTAGTCTGGTAAATTTACACAGGTAGATTTTTCAAAACTCAACGGCAAAATTTCGAGGATAAAATTCTTAATTATCTATTGGGAATGTGCACCTTCCGGAACATTTTCTCCTCTTAACGTTATTACTAAGGTATTACTCAGTTTTATAAAGAAAGGGCATACCATAATTCAAAGTTGTAAAATTAAGAAATAAATTTAATTGAGAAAGAAGATTCTGGTTTTAATATTGGATGTGTATTACAACTTCAAAAAGTATTTCAACTATGTATAGTTCTTTATATCTGTTTAATTTAATTTACATCAATAGTTAGATCCTTTTCAAATTAATTACAGTTTATATTTTAATAAAAATATTTAGTAGTTCATTAATACGAAGAAATACATTGATTATGCCATGAACTGTCCAACGTTTTGACAATACTTTTGTTGTTTTTTTAACTTCTGAAAACAAGAATTGTTAAAAATATTATTCTACAACATTTACAATATACATAATACAAAAATGTAGATATAACTGAATTCGAATTGGTTTAAGCCTACCTTACAGGCATTTTGGAAATAACTTTTTCCTACACCATCCGATATGTTCTGTTAAATTTGGGCTTACATATGTCAGCAGGCAGGAGTTGCCTTTTCTTTATTCTACGTATATCACACTGTATATAGTATAAGAGGAAATAAAAACGTTATTTATGAAGTAATATTCGAAGTAAATATATAATCGGCAACTCACATTTTTTAATCCCCAAGATATATACTCTTTGCCCTAAAAAATTAATCGTATCCAAGAGCGTGTCTTATCAGTTTTGTTTTACACTTTACAATTTCTGTAAGTACTCTTCTTTTTTTGCTAGATTTGGTGACCTTTTCAATAATCTGATTGTTTTACAAGCTTGTTCTGGTTAGCCGTCGTTAGTACCATGCATATATCTTCTACTGTCTAGAGATAATGTGCATTCTCCTGGATTCCTCTCATTCAAATTTCACCTCCATATGTCACGACACGCCATTCAAAATCGATTCAAAAGTGCATAGTTTGAGGGTTATCCTCGTTTGAGGTTTCTTGAGCCAGCGATACATTACAAAAGTTTGCTGATCCGTTGGAAAAGAACAGACTAGAGATGTGGAAGTCTCTTCCAGAAAAGGTTCAATTCGATCTAGATATCTATATATGGTTGAAAGCTCATCACTTCGGGACTCGAACCCTAAAACCTTTCAGAAACCCGTGCTGGTCGCCAAAATAGTACTGTTTCATCAATAACAGACGTCCAATATCGGAGCATTAAAGACCATTGCTTGTCGATAAAAAATATACCCGCTTGGAACAATTTTGCAACAACGTATTTTCGAACCCATGTAATAACCATTTTTTTCTTATCTCAAGATTTAAAAATGATGTTCAAAGTTTTACTATAGACATATAACAAAATTATTTTTTCCACTACAGAGAAAAGTTTTCTAATATATTTGATCATGACTTTTTTCTTAAACACTCAATAGCTAGGATGCTATTGACACGTATATTACATAAAGGTATATCAATTGTTCGGCAATTTTCTTGATGAGAGTGCTTCTGTTAAAAAGTTTGAATTGCTTACTTCTACCTCTGCACCGCATTTGCATGTAAAATTTGGTATACCTGCAATACCCTTCATGTACTAGAATATTCATGAAACATATTTATTTAACCTAAATGCACAGATTTATTTTATTACCTCGTCTCTAAAACTGAGCTCAGCGCGTCAGCACGCTGCAATATAAATCTCGCCTGTGAGCGAGTCTGGTAACTGTAAATGCGTGGTATGTGATCTGGTTGATGCATCCAAGCTGGCAATTTTACTTACATATTTCGTGTATACGTAGCATTACACGTAGTGTAGAGAAAGTTATGTAATGCTAAAAAAATATTTATATATTTTTTAACGAAACTACACGTTTCGAACCCCCTTAAACCGAAAAATGTCCGATGGCACTGCAGTTCCTCTTCCCCAAAAGTCCTAGGATGGTGGAAGCCCCCGACGATGGTAAGATATTAGGGAGTTTTACCGTCAAGCGTAAGGTAGCGACGTTATGCACTAACAGTCACATGACGGACCTTGAAGTCATAACTTCTTACCTTAGGCCTAATGTACGACCTTATACCTTCATAACTAGTGCACGCCTGTGGGCGTCTCTAAGGTCACCTTACAAGGGGCAAAATGGCCGCCTAAAAACAGGAAAAGTTGAATTTTTCAAACTCTGGCAAACCGATTCTCGTATGTAAGGCATTTACAATTATTCCTTACCAACACCACAACGCTGGCAAGAATTAACGGGATATGTTGGAGAGATGACAAGAAAGAAATTCTTCAAAAAGGTGTTCAAATCATATCTTCGCGATAGGTTTTGTCTTATGCTCATAACGAACGCTGTTTTAATATATTTTCTATATTTTCAAGAAAAGCAGATTCAAAATTCCAGACTGCATTCTCATCACGGAGGGCCACAAAATCTTAAAACTCCATGTACAATGTATATTTGTTGTTCTGTTGACTCGTAACGTTTTTTTTAATGTCTCACCACTAGCCTACACTCTTTGATATATTATGCAATTTCTCTGTTCAACGCCTGAAATGCTTCCTTTGTTATAATGCATAATGCAAATTCGCAATTGCTAAAACTCTTCTTAACGTTGTTCATTACGACCGTATAAAGACGTTAGTCACGTGATCAATAGTGTTTAAGGATATCTTCTTATGCCTGCCGCTAAAACTCCCTATTCCGACATTCGGTACGCCGTGTTCACCCGCTGTCTGGAGGGGAATTCTCTCGGCCGGCTGCTCTGATCGATATTTTTCCGCGGTTCCTCCGATCGATATCAGACGAATGCCGCAGTAATAACAAGACCTCGAATTGCGTGCAATCTCTCTTTCCTCTACCTAGTCCTATCCTCACCCCTTACTTACACACACACACATTTTCACACACTACGCTACATATCTGGAGCTTTGAGCTTGCCCCGGCTGTGACAGTTCCCCGCGGTTGGGAGATAACTGGTTGGGGTAAACGCCGCTAGCCTACGTGTAGATCGGCGCCGTTTCTCAGCATTAATCAGAGATCACTTCCATCTCCTATGATGCACTCACTTACGGGACTAATGACCATAGCAGTTGACGAACCCGGAAACACGAAATAATGTGTCAAGCAACCTACCTTCATCTATTTGGTGGACAACCTACTTCTATTCGTACTGACTAACCACCACAAAGACCACCTCTGAGGTGACCCTTTGCTGCCGACAATTTAGGTTAATGATGCTTATATTCTTTAATAAGTTGTGTTGTCGTAATGAAACTGCGATATCGAGCCCATTGACATTGGAATTTTGAAGTACGTGGGATTCCATAAACATTTCTTTCTCTACAACAGGATCTGATTACGATGGGTGTCGTGTTGCAATCTAATTTTGCCTGAACACCTGGTAGGGTTTAATTTTTTGGTTCACTGACCACCCTTCGGCTTGGCATTTTGTTCCGTTAACATCGTTAAATGGTTTGTTGCAGGAAGCTTCGAAATTTGATATTGCCAGGTAATTCAATTGGGATCCTCTGTACGTGAGGTTTGTAGGGGTGTGATGGAGTTATATACCAGGGGGATGAGGGATGTAGTGGGGAACGAGGGTTTAAGTAGGGGAATTTTGTTCGATTATATAGTTTCTGGGGAAGGTTTGATGTGTTTCCTAATAAAGTGAAGAGATTTTTCCTTTTGGAAACATGATTCTTGTGGAACTTCCAGTGATACTTGTAAAACTGAAGGAAGTGTTTGGAAGAAAGCAGTGTTTAGTTGTTAGACGAATGAGTTTATACTAAGAATTCCAATGTGTCTGTCGATTTGTGGTTTGCGTACAAACGTGGGTGTTTTGATTTTTCCCTTGAGAAATCTTTTTTAAAATGATGAAGATGATGGAAGCAGAATGTAAATGCTGTAGACGAAATTGGAAAAGCGTATGTAAGAAATAGATAAATAAATTTGATTAGTATGACGGAATCGATTAATTTAGACGTGACACTCTGTTGGACAGGGATAGAGGTAAATTACTTTGCCTTACGTTTTTTGACGTGACTGATGTGGATTTTCTTGGAGAGATATCCGACAAAAGAGAGCTCAGCTATTTTGTGAATTGGAGGAGAGTTACTTTACATTTTATAAGCATAAAACAGTACCTTAAGCATTTTTTTCACTTTATCTCCCAATATATAGATTGGCGGGGTGGTGCGATGGGAGTGAAATGAAAAAAATTGCGACTGATGCCATTTTACTAACACCCTATACTGAGTCTTTGTGCACACGTGCAAGGCAGTTGAATTAAATTTTCATACTTCTTTTAGAGTTACGGTCATAATTGTAACAAAGTGAACCACTGTCTGATATATGGGTTTAATTTTAAAAACTTGAAGAGTCCTTTAGCGGAGCACACTCGAAATATTTCTCTGCATTCGTATGCATTGCGCTTCCATAACCTCAATTGCGGTCTACAATATATTACACAGATAGCCCTAATTCGAGTTAACTTAATAAGTTCAATCATTTAATTGTAGAATGATCGAAGTTAGATTTACTAGATTGCTAACAGTTGATGGTACGCACCAATACAAGTAGGACGAATTCTTTAGAGGCAAATTTGTCAAATAAATGGAATTTAAAACTTTCTTCTTCTCATTTCTGTTCTCCGAATGAAAAAAATAGTTAATATTCTTGCATGCTTGTCACCTGATTATCTTTGATTGTAATTTCCTAGATGGTAAATCATAATTTACAGTAATGATTTATCTTCTTTTGATATTTTTCTAAACAAGAAGAGTTCCTGTCGGATACAAAATGAGTTCAAGCAAAAAATACACCATACTAAAATATACTTTTATACGCGCCGCAATATTACCTTATCCCGACTGACATGATTTGCAGGGGCAGCACTGCCAATCTATTTCCGTACATCTGTTCCTCACTCAAAAGCCCGCGAAGTGGAGTTTTGCATGTCTGTGTGATTTGCCCCATGCTACCACAACGGCGTGTTTATAAATATGCATTGACATAAAAAATTGAAACACTGTACACTTTATTGATTTCATTCCTCTCGCTTCTTTCTCTTTTCCCTGGTCTGCCCTACATGTATTTTGAAAACTACCAAATCGAAAAATAACTTTCATCCAAAACTGTGGAGTTGTGTTTGGAATGTTATTAAAAACTTATATCTCGCATTGCACATTCGCCAGTGACCGTGTCTAACGAGAAATTAAAGCAGAGTAAGAGATGTGATTTGTTGAAATGGGATGTTACGCAATGTGATACAGTTTTATTTGAGGTGATGTAGACAAAGGAGACGGCTTAAAGCCTATTAGAACCTGTGTATATTAGTGATGGTTTCCTTTAATATTCTAATGAATGGAGAATGATAGTGTAATTGTGTGCACTGATTTATAATAATGACTATTCCATTCATAAAATTACCACCTCCTCCTTAACCCTTAGTTACTCACGCTAGCGTACATTGCATGCCGCTGTAACTGTTATCGCAGTAGTTGTCAGATTACATCAGTGCACGTTCGGAAATCCTTCGTACGCCTTCCTTCGGAGGGGAAGTAAAGGCGGCTGTCCCATGTTAGTGGATTTACTTGTATGTAAAAGATCCTCAAGCCTAAATGACGCCTCTGAGCTAAATTCAAATCGCCTGTTTCTCGCCTAAGAAATACACCTTTCTCTGCTAGTTGGTGAAAGGAGCGTAGCGAAATTTGCGTGGTCAGACGGAAAAGCAGGCCTAATGGCCTGAGTCTCGCCAAGTAAAATAAGGCATCAATTCAATTCAATTCACGTTCTGACGTTTTACCTAACCTCGCACAAAGCATTCAGCTACATCCTCCTTGATACTAAGTTGCCTAAGATTTACATCTGTGTCTAAACGATTGTATTTCAGTTGGAAAGTGTTCATTCGCGTACTTTCTACACCGCGTGGGTACCAACGTTTATTTTCTTTTTCTTTCAATTATCACATGAACTTTTATTAGTCAATGTAATTAAACTAATTTATTGTTGTTTTACATTAGGAACAAAACAGAGATGAATCATTTGTCGGTAAAGCAGATATGTGAATTATTACATGAGGAATCGTTAGAAGACAAAATTGGCGTTTGTGCAAGAGATTCTGAAGGTTGTCAGCAAATTTACAAACATTGGAAGACGTGATGACCAAGAATGATCTCCAAAAATATTAAGAAATCACTATCATATTTGCGGAAGAGCAAAAATCTGCACTAATACAATTATTACACTTACTACTAATTTTTGAAACAATTGTGCTTGCAACTACCATATTCTTAAAGTCATAAAATGCAAAAAAAATTCCGAAGACCAATATACTTTATTTATTATTATAAATATTTTATTAATATTTTAATAAGTATACATTTAAAATAAAACTATCTAAAAATTGTATATACATATTATTGAAACCTTCAAGAGATTATTTTTCTAACAAAATAGTCTTGGAGTACAAAATACGCCGCGTTGGTACTTGCGTGACAAAACTTATCGCGAGGGTTAAGGGTTAATGCCCAATCATAAGCTTCGTTCATCTTAGGGGTCGCAATAAATCGTTCCATGAGTCGATGTGCAAAAACGTGGGCTTGTATATTGTCTCGTTTAAACAATTGTAGAGCTAAAGACATGGCAAAACGATTTAGTGAGAAGTCAGAGAAGTAAATAGATAATGATATTTGACAAGCTACTCCAGGGATAAGCGATAAAAGTAAAAAGACATGTTTGAAAACAGTTTGAAAATTTTTGTTAGAACTGAAGAAGTATTTTACGAAAATATATAACAATTCACAAAATGGTGAACATTTTGAAGAAAATGAAATCAAATAAACTCCCTTATAACGTGCTCTCGTTACGACAGTTTTCTATTTATTCAAATTTATACATTATTAATTGGATTCCTTATTTGTAGGGTATAAACAGAGTACAAATAAACAAATCATTTTCTGTTTACTTATGGAAGCCCGTCTGAAATGTTAAAATGAAAAACGACTACCTTGATATTAACTTTGCTGACGGTCTTGCATAAATAAACAGAGAATGGAAGTAGCTACACAGAGTAATTTAAATATTAAAAATACGTGAATACGTCAGATTAACCTGCATTACGACTGTTAATACACCGGTTTTTAAATTTCAATTTCCTTCGAGAAATTCTCCTGTTCAATTTTACGAGTTCTTTAGAAATTCTCAGATTTATCGACAACAATGCACTCGTGGAATTAAAACCAACCGTTTTTAACTATACACACAAAATGCATCGATCAGGGCGGTGTATCTAAAAACGTTTATCAATTGTTATATCCAATTTGTCATACCGCTTTTCTCTGCTGAGCAATCACAAACTGCGACTCATCTATCTTAAGAGTCGGTATTCTTTGACCGCTATGTCAATGTCCAAAAAAACTGCTTATGTTTATATATAAAATTACTTCTTTTATTTAAACATAGCTTTCAATTATTTTCAATATTTAGCGCTGTGTGAAACTTTGTTGGACATAATTTCATTCGCGGAACTGCCCTATTAAATACCACTCGCGGTTTAAATTTTTTAGATAAATCCCCTCCTCGCTTCGTTAGTCGTTGATATATCGGCAATTTCCAAAACACTCATGGTATTACCAACGATTAACAACGGATATGATAGCAAAGCACTAAAATTATTCCCAAAAATATGCGACTGATTGCAGCCAACTTTGCCACAATAAAATTACGACATTAAAACATTAAAAACTATGCCGTGCGCCGGGAACTCGAACCTGCCACCTACCACTTCACGAACTCGAACGCCACTCCGCCAACTCGCCAAGGAGGACGAGCGCGGATGCGATAAAAATCTAAATTCGTGAACCTTCCCTCAAACGAAAGAAAAAAAAATAATAAAGGTCGCTTTCATTGCTCCGGGCCCTTAAATATTTCCACGCTCCCGGTTGAGGAGGTACTTAACATCACGTGCTTCTCCATCTCGTGCTCGTGGAGGCTTTGGCGCGCTCTGCTTGCGGTGGGGGATGCTCGCATATGCATGACCTCGGATTAACCCGGCCTGAAAGCAGCTCCGGGCAGTGCGCGAGGGATCACGTGATACGGTCGGAATATGAGTCACGCTCGCGTGAGAACGAACAGGGAGTGAGGGGATGAGGATCGAATTAATTTTAGCGACTAGGCTCTTCAATTCGCCACTTTTACTTTCTCGTCTAAATTCGTTCGTAGGTAATAAAGAAAAAGTTTTGTAATCGGCGATTTTTTGACAGGAAGACTGTAGGGTCGTGTTGTCGAAAAAATGGATAAATCGTATTTCCATACGCTGTAAATAACATCCCCCGACATGTTGTGTGGTCAGAATTTATGTTTTGTAGGACCTTAATTCCGAAAACCTGATTGACCGTAAAACCTCTGTCCGTCTGCTATCAGTCTGTCTGTCTACTGTCTGCTGTCTGTCTGTCCGTTCACCCGTCCGTTATTCGTTTGTCCGTCTGCTATCCGTTTGCTGTCCGCCGGCTATCCGCATGTCCATCGGCTATCCGCCTGTCCGTCTGTTATCTGTCTGTCCGCCGGCTATCAGTCTGTCCGTCTGCTATCAGTCTGTCCGTCTGCTATCAGTCTGTCCGTCTGCTATCAGTATGTCCGTCTGCTATCTGTCTGTCCGTCCGCTATTTGTTTGTCCGTCTGCTATCCGTTTGCTGTTCGCCGGCTATCCGCCTGTCCGCCGGCTATCCGCCTGACCGTTCTTGAAATGTTTCTTGAAATGTTTTTTCTTTTTTTCTTGAAATGTTTGCCACTGGTAGACAAAGAGCGCTTAAAAATGGTGCATACCCCGTATTTTGCAAACGTTCTGTATTTTTCAGAATAGCAGAAAAAGTTTAATATTCCTAAAACACAAATATTTAAGATATACGTTTCCTTAATGAAGTATGTTGTTTGAAAAAAGATCTTGAATTAAAGTAAATTAAAATCTCTGATTTATTTAATTGCAAATGTTTGAATATGCATTTTTTATTTCATTACTATTGTTCAACCTTCAGTCCGGCTTTCTCGGAATTTACTTTTAATGGGATAGAAAAGGATGCAATTATTATAAAAAATGAAATTTTGCAATTAAGGAAATGTTTTCCCAAATATCTTGTAATATAAATGAATTGATTATTCTTAACAATCAGAACAATTAAAATTCTTCACATTAAATCACGACTCTTGGTAGAAGCAGCAGAGCTTCTTCTGGAAAATATATTATTGCGTAACATTGGTAGTCTTACTGCTGGTGAGTTAAAATGAGGAAATTGTAGGTTGATTTATAACGTTTCCAGTAAAAGCATTTCAGATATTATGGTTGATAAAATCTACGCGAAGGAATCAACGAGGAGAAAATAGTAAATCCTAGGTTGATTTCGCTATCATGATATAATTAGATGCAATCGTGATTGACGAGGACAATAATGATACCTGTCGGTTTAGTCAAAGAGGTACTACCGGAACGAATTGAAAGTGAAACAACAAAGCGATAAGGCAAATAGCCGCAGAGAGAATATCTATCTCGTTGAAATGACTTTTCTTTTATCATGCTATAGCTTTTAAATAACACTTACACAGATGTTTAACTATGAGATTGAATCTCGAACTAATTATATGATTAGGATTTCTCTGATTCTATCTCTTAGTTTACGATTCTCAAAAACTCCAAATTTCAATTTCGGAGACAAGCTGTAGGTAAATTCGTCCCAAGCGGTAAAAGCGTTCCATTTAGTGTCAATTTCCCTTCATTTATCCAATCTATTATATGAACTGCTCTTTGATTATCAAACTCAACAGTTAGCAATAATGAGTTAATTTTCCATGTGCCATTTTAAATTTTGAAACTAGTTGTATTTGATTTTTAACCTATAGAACTTATTTATTATCATTATAATCTATGGATTCACAACATTAATAGTTTTCCTTTAGAAAGAAATTTGAGCCAGCTGCTTAACCATATTTCGTAATTTTTTCTTTAAACTAAAGGTAGCGGGCCCCAACTGTTTCGTAGTTAAACATTACATTTTAATAATATATTTAAATTAACGTTTTTTGCTGTAATTTTTCTGAAATATATCTAATTCGTGATACATCTGACAAGCTTTTGCATTTTTATGAAAGAACATATTTAAGGTTCGTTGTCAAACGGTATTGAATAGAGGGAGATCCAATCAATAAGGAGGTTAGAACATGTACAACAACTATCGAGCAATCTCAAAATGGACGAACCTTAAAGAGCGATGAGGTTCATGAATGAAATTAATACTTTGTTTTTAAGGTTTATTTTCAACAACTTGGACATACAGCAACCACTGTGTTTTTTTAATGTAGAGGGAACTGTAAGGAGAAGAAATGAGGACAATACAAACACACAAACATCACCCGTAGCGAGATTCTAACCCGCAACCCCTTGAGCAGGGAAAGATACTGCCCTTTAGCTTTAGCAACATCGGCTATCCAGACTAGCGTGAAGGATTGAACCTACAATGGGCACCACTTCTTATGTTTTATCTATTATGCGAGTACTGGTCTGCGCTTTTTCGTTGAAGTTAACCTCAACACACTTTCATTCTTTCCAACGATGAGCATAAAAAACTAGCCTTTTTTAAGAATTCGCACGGGTATATATATTTCTATCTTCAGTTTTCTGCATTTTGTTATGGTACTTTTTAATACTTGGCATGCTAGTGTGAATACCCTCATTCTTATGAGAGAAAAAAAGTCGCGAAAAAAAGTATTTTAGTGAAATGTCGAGCATTTTAATCTATCAAATACGTTCATATGCAGAGGAAATAAACGAATTATTAACAACACTTCTCTTTGCTCATTACACGGCATTAGATTCTGCGCATTGCCCTCGAGATCATAATGACACCGTGTTTTATAACGGCACTCACAGCAAAAGGAATGGTTAACCCCCGGGAAAGCTCGAGCGAATCTGGGATGAGTTAAAACACTTGTGGGCGCGGTGAAGTGACTGGTCCAGTGGCAATTGCGAGCCTTCCACATTCACTGCGCCCCCTGCCCACGGCCCCCGCACGGCCTCTGGGCGTGGTGTAGTGGATGTTGAGCGAGGGTAATCCACACTCATCTCCATGTTGTCCCACAAACCCCTCTTGCCAAGCGCAGTAGCGTTAACGTACCCCCTAATTTTATTATTTACCTGTAGGGTTGTTGGAATTGCTTGGATTAAAATTGAAATATTGATTTTTATAATTAAAAAACACGATAGATATGATATTTTTGCAACAAAAATGTTTTTTGTGATTAAATAGTATTAATAGGAGTTATAGAAAATAAAATTACTTAGGGGGTTTTACCGTTCCCCTCCTCATCATCCCCTTTTTTCTTATCTTTTATTTCTCACTATGGATCTCTATGGGGTCCGGTATTCACGGTATCAGCCAGAGCCTATTATTCTCATCCAGATAACGTTGCCATTCGTTTTCATATCATTCTCTTTGTTATTGATCATCGTTGCTTTGTTGTTTTTTTTTTGTTGGCCGTTTTACTTGGTAGTTGTTTACTGTTTGCTATTATTAGATTTGTTTGTTGTTTTACAATTTTCGTTGTTGGTCGTCATTTTGTTTCTTGGTTTGTTAATTTTTCATCGATGGTTATTTCGCTGTTCGTATTGAAACATGACTTCGCTCGTTGTTTTGTTTACTGTTCGACATTGTTGACTGTTCGTCGTTGTTTTGTACACTGTTCGACGATGATTTGTTCACTGTTCGTCATTATTTTGTTTCCTGTTCGTCGTTGTTTTGTTCACTGTTCGTTATTGTTGTGTTCATTGATCGTCGTTGTTTTGTTCGTTGATCGTAGTTGTTTTGTTCGTAGATCGTTGTTATTTTGTTCGTACTTCTTCGTTGATCTATTTATTTCCCGCTATTTGTTCGCTTGTTAATACTTTATTCCTCGTTGAATTGCTTGTAATTTCGTTTCTAATGAAATTTTTATTTCAAAATCCCCCTAGAGTAAATGTTCAGAGCGCTTGTTTGCAAGAGTGCACGGGTCATGGTCTGCAGTGACATCTTTTTGCCCGCAGGTCCGATGGCCTCTTCAGGAGATGCACGAGGCTCCCCGCTTGCCTGACGAGTCCGACCTTCGAGGTGAGCCAGCCGTTTTATCATTTACGCCATTTACGATTCACACGATCCATCATTGTTTCACCCAGAAGAAGAAATCATGAACGCTTGTAAGAAAATATTTTTGTGAAACATTTTTGTACGCCCTGTTTTCATATCCCTTGCCACAAGTTGCAAGGTCGGTGCAGTTTGACCTTTGGGCACCTTTGATTCACATAATCCTTCATTACTTCACCCAGTAAAAAGAATCATGAACGCTTGTAAGAAAATATTTTTGTGAAAAATTTTTGTACGCCCTGTTTTCCTATCCCGTGCCACAAGTTGCAAGGTCGGTGCAGTTTGACCTTTGGACCTCTGCACAATGAATATCAATGACATAGAACGTAATTAAAGTCCAACATTGTCAAGTAAAAAATATGAGGTATGGTCATCTACAGAAACCGAAATAATGAAACAAAATGTATTCTATTTTTAGATGACCAGACAAAGAACGATTTTGAGAAGAATCGGATTTGAAGCATAGAAATCAACATAATAGATGGTCTGGGAAATTTTTACTGCGTAAATTTGGTCACACAAATTTTCAAAACATTTAGATTTTAGATTTATTTAGTCAAAAAACGTTAATATTTCTATTTTATTATACACTATTACAGTGTTACAGCAATGTATCTCTGAATTGTCTCTTACTGGTATGTCTTATTTTTTCATGACGTAAATCCTTATTTTTATGAAATAAAAATGTGTACTTGCGTGTTTTACAGTTACAAACGGATAATACAAGAAAACAGTACGTAAAATTCAATGAACCTTGTAACCCTCTCTTTTTAACTTTGCTAACCTTACAAATATCTGGTCTTGTAACTCCTCATCCGTAAATACATTATTTTAAAGGTGTTGTGTCGTGATAATCTGGTAAGCCAACGGCACGCTATCAGAGCTAAATAAAAAAAAAAGGCAGGATATGAATACTCAGAACTGAATTCCTTGTCAATTCCTGAATGTATTTTCTTGGAATATTGGCAATCATGTATCAGGTCACCCTTAATTCGCAATATTACCACTTGATGAATCGTTTGTTAGTGTAGCCATCTTCGCATATTAGACGATTCCCCAATTTGAAAGTGTTATACGAAACACATTAGCACTGCGATTGCTTTTAGCAAACGTCAAAAGCGTACCCGAGGATAAGATAGATTATTTTTTTTCATCGATTTTAATTCTTTATGGAAATAAAGTATGAAAAATTTAATTGTAACGTATACTATAAAAGGATAATATTTTTGATGTGTTCTGGACGCCAAATTCAAAAACCAGATCTGAAAATATAAAAAAGGTCTTAGAAAGTTCATAAACTTATTTATAAGTATGGGAGTATGGGTAAATATACAGCTTAGGAAAATGCAAACTTATATCTAGTCTGAAAAAAATACTGATGTCTTATTTTTTACTGTGACTTTTTTAACATATTTATTTGTTGTTGATGGACTACATAGTTTAGTATAATTACTTTACAGATGTGTTTTTCGTCTTATGCTAGATAAAATATCTGCGCTAACTTAATCTGTACATTATAGAGGGTACTCTAGGGGAGAACTTGTGAGTATGTTTCATGATTGGCTAAGATTTTGAGAAAGGCCTGAAAAGGGAATTTATTTTTTATTCACGTGTGGGTTGGCTTTTTCGATAGTTTGAAATGGGATGCTGCTGGGATGTCTGTTTGATTTTAGTAGAAATTATGTGATGTACGGGCTATTTGGTTTATTAGTACTTTTGCTACGTATTGCTTTTTTGATTAATCTTATAAATTTGTTTTGAAATACGCGGATTATTAGCGGAGCATTAGTGACATTATTGTAGTTTTATAAATTGTTGTAGACTTTGTGCATGATAGGGATTTGCGTTTGTTGATTAGTGGCTGAAGTTGGAAAAATTTATTTCTTTTTTGTTTAATTTTGATACCTACATGGGTGTTTTCGAGGTTAGTTTTGTGTTCATGTTAAGTCCAAATCATTTTATGGGTTGTGATGGTGGAATCCATGTGATGGGGGAAATGTTTGTTACTAACGGAGAGGGGAGGTAAATTTTCTGAGTGAGAAGATTTTAGCTGTGGTTTTGTCAGGATTTAGTTGAACACTCCAGATGTTTGCCCAGGATTCAATTTTGTGTAAGTGGCTTTGAATGTGATCGGAAGTTATTTAGTGAGTATTTGGAGGCAAATAGTGCTGTATCATCTGCGAATTGCGCTGTATTAGAAGTTGTTGATGATGGAAAACCTGCCCTGTATATGTTGAATAATGTTGGAGATAAAGGAGAACCTTGCGGGACGCCTGATTTGATTGTGTGTGGAGTGGAGTGGTAGTTATTGACCTTTACTGAAAATGTACGGTCTGTGGGCTAGTGAAATTTGTGAAAAAGTATTGCGAAGACTGGTTGGGTTTTGGCTGGATCACGCGTTCTCGGACACGGTTTCTCGGAACACGCGTTCTCTCGCACCGTTCACACGCGTTCTCCCGTTCCCACACGCGTTCTCCCACCGCGTTCTCCCACACGCGTTCTCCACACGCGTTTCTCCCACACGCGTTCTCTGATTGCGTGGTTTTGGCGACGTGTGGCTCGCGGTGCACAGAGCTGCCTGAAATCGCCCATTGGCCGATCCATCTGATGTGTGTGTTTGGTTGGCTGTTGCAGAGACGCGCCCTGCGGGGCAGGCCGCGCCCGCCATGGCGGCGGCCCGCTGGAGCCGCGCGCGTCCGGCGCTCGAGGCCCCGCCTGGTCGTCGTCGCCGCCGCCCGCGCTGCAGCAGCAGCCGCACCTCCTCCTCCTGGCGCGCGCGGGCGGGCCGCGCCGCCGGCCGGGCTTCCGCGCCCCGCACCGCCCACGCGCCACGCCCGCGCCCGCGGCGCCACAAGCAGCGGCAGCAGCAGCGCGGTCAGCTAGCGCAGCCGCCGCCGCCGCCACGTCGCCATGCCCGCGTCGCCCGCGCCGCCACGCCGTCACCGCCGTCGCCGCCGCCGCCGCAGCCGCCCCCAGCAGCGACCCCTCCGCCCGCGCGCACTGCTGCCAACTACCGTCCTTCTCGACAGTGGCTGAAGCGAGCCGGAGACCCGCCGCCGGCCCCCTCGCCCCACGCACGGCCACCCCCGCCGCGTAGCGCGTGCGTGAGTGCGTGAGTGTGTCTTTGGAGTCGACGCGAGCCGTGATCTCCCGCTACACGCGGGGAAGATAATTTTTTTTCCCGTTGTTTGTTGTTGTATTCTCTCTCGCCTTTTCGTGCCCGGTGGTTGTCGAAACTGGACGACGAGGAGGAAGACGACGAGGAAGAAGAAGCAGAGGACAAAGTGTGCGAGTGTGTATGTCTACAGTTGTGGAGAGGGCACACAAGAAAAAAGGGACACTCGGGGAAATTGAAAAAAAAAAGTTTTTTAAACGAATATAACAAAAAAGTTATAACCTACTGTGATTTATATATTGCTTCAACAATATAAATTAACGAAACCTCAAGTGTATTACGAAGTTTAAATATATACAAAACTGAACTCAAAACATACATTTTTAATAAAACGCAGCTAATCTATAAGAACAGAAGCGTTTTATTTGTATAAAAAAGAACATATCTCTACGTTTCAGTAGAGGCTTCAAAACAGCGAAAGGATACGGTTTTATACGTAGCGTCCCGAAGAGACCCGAGAGTGTCCGAACTGTTCCGGAGACGCCCGATCGCGTTCCCGTGAAGAGCCGAAAACACCCGAACGAGAAGCCGGAAGGTGCTACAAGAAAACAAAGAAAAGAACGTGAGACGCCCGATTTCTTCCGAGATCAACCGAAGTCACCCGAACGTTCCGCGGAAACCCGGAAAAACTTCTCCCGCGCGTGCCACACGAACAGAAGAGGGCGAGAAGCGGAAAAGTCCGAAAAGATCCGAACCGTTCCGATTTGTCGCGAGGTGAGGCGAGCCGAAATCCTCGTACCTGTTCGAGCGCGAACATCCGCGAAAAGTCCGGAAAGCTCGGGAGCGTGCTTCGAGAGAGGAGGAGTAGGAGGAGAAGGAAAAGGAGGAAGGAGGTGTTGTGCGTGGTTCGTGGTTCGTGTTCGTGTGAGCGCCCCACGCGCTGCCTGCCGCCGCGATGCCTGGCGGAAGGCGGGGCCTGGTGGCGCCGCAGAACACTTTCCTCGAAAACATCATCCGGCGGTCCAGCTCGCAACGTGAGTACACTCTGTTATGCTCTTTGCGAAGTAGATCGATTAATGAGATTTTATGTTTCAAGGAAGTTTGTTCAAAAAATATTTTCTGTGCAGAAAAAGATTTGCTATGCAAAAACTGATTTGCTGCGCAAAAAATATTAGATCGACAAAAAATGTATGCAAAAACTGATTTTCTGTACAAAAGCTATTAGTTGTGCACAAAATATTAGCTGGGTAAAAAATGATTTGCTGGGGGAAAACGTGTATGGTGTGTTAAAAATCGGATTTGCAGTGCAAAAGATATTAGCTGTGCAAAACATATATGCTGTGCAAAATATTATATGCTGTGCAAATAATATTATATGCTGTGCAAATAAAATTATATGCTGTGCAAATAATATTATATGCTGTACAAAATATTATATGTTGTGCAAAATATTATATGTTGTGCAAAATATTATATGCTGTTCAAAATATTATATGCCGCGCAAAATATTATTTGTGTGGAAAAAGTGATTTGCTGTGTAAAAAAAATGAATTGCTGTGCAAAAATTGATAATTGATGTAAATGAAATCCTGTGCAAAAGGATTGCCTGTGACAATATGTTTGCGGTGAAAATATGTTCACAGTTCCAAGATGTTTGCTATCGGCACAGTTCATTACCCAATTGTTGATTAATCATAGATTTGTATGGCACTCAAAGAAATTAGGTTTTGGTTGGTGTAACGATTGCTTCCATAATTATAAGCTACATTGTATAATGTTTAAGATTATAGGTTAATGCAAATAATCCTCTTCTAGTGGAGGTGCATTAATGGAACTATTGGCATTTTTATCAGGTCTATCCTCCCCAAAGCGTTGAAAATTAAATCGTTATTGGCAACTTAAAGACCTTCCTGAACTAAAAATTATATACTGTTGAGATTTTATTATCGAATCCTCTTTAGCATTAGTGTATATCGTTGTTTTGTTGATATTGAGAAGGTAGAAATATCCATTAGATGCTTGAAAACACATAACGCACATGCAAGAATTATCATATTCAATGAACGTTTTGAAAACTTTTTTCTTTCTCATACGGTATAAAAAATATCTAGTTTTGAATATTTTTATTCTAAATGACTTTAGGAGAACAAAAGTATTATAATTATTTCTTAAGGTTTTGTGTTGTCGACTCAAATGCTGTATACTCATAGTGCTGTTAATATCTTTTAAAAAGTATTCTAATTCTAAATCTGTTGTGCCTTTTCTCAGTTCACAAACATATATTATTACACGTAGAGAGAAAGAAGTTTACCGTAAAATAAGAGAAATGTGGGGATGTAACGAGATTTCAAAAATTGTTGACAGGGGTTTTATAAAAGAAAATGCTTTTCAGATGAGGCAAAACAGAAAGGAATGTTCCGAAGAGAAACGATATTTCCTTCTGGCATGCAGTCTCTTCAATTCTCTTCACTTATAAAAGTCAGATTAAAAAAATCTCAGAACCTTTAACGAAGGCATACATACGAATTATCACATGCTTCAAATACACACCCTACTGTCGACAAAATCGCAGTATGCATTGTTTGCAAATATGACTATTAAGGAATAGAAGTTTAATACCATTAGAGCATAATGCTATTCGCATCTCCTGGCACCTGAGTTTTCAGAAATATCAAAATTTCCAAGAAGTGGTATATCTGATGGTGATAATGAACGTAGTATCGGTGATTAAGTAGATAGAAAAATTGAAAACCCGTCAGTGGATAATACTAATAACATTTTATGGACTAAACTAATCAAATTCCTTTCAAATACTTCAAAATACCCAACATACAAATGTAATATTTGCAGTTTGTACTTGGAAATGTTTCGCAATTTACAGAAAATAATCCAAGAACGCATGTAAACCGATCTAAAGAAAATTTTAAGAATAAATGACAGCAATGAATTACTAAGTAATATTGAATAAAATATATTTTTTGATTTTTAATGTTGAATGGAACAGTCTTGAATGGTTCCTAACTAATTATTTTCGATGACAATGCTTTTTCAACCATTCAATCAGGGTTCAATAATTTTCCAAAATGGTAGATATTTTATACTATAGTTTAGATTCAATATCTTTCAGCTTTTCCATAATCCATATGTATTACATTTTGTCGACTCTCGTTCAGTAAAATATAGCACTGAGCTATATAAATGTAAATTAATTTGTTCTAGAATGACAGATCCATTATTTTAATGTTCACTTTTCATTAGGACATAAAACACTGATACACCGGACGTAAAAGAACTGGTCGTAAATCCATTTCGCACACGAATATTTTTTTAAATATCTTCTACGTCTACAGCAAATTCCACTAGTAGTATGTAACCAACATTTGTCTCTTTACAATCACATAAAACGGATTTAGTTGTAATGGACAATTTAAATACCCCGGCAAGAACATGTTAACCAAGAAATTTTCAAATTGAGTTAAGGAAGTTGAGTTAACAAATTCTTAGTACTAAATCTATCAATTCGCGGAAATAAGATCTTCTATTTTGCTAAGAAACTGTTAAAATTGTGTATTTATAAGTTACATAACTTCATTTGTCCGCAGTATCAAAAGTTTAAAGATAATTTTCTCAAAACTAATAGAGATGTAAGCTAAAGATGTAACCTTCGTTAAGTTAATTTGCAAAGTCATTTGTCATTTTCAAAACTGATTGATCCATTAGGAAGTCAACTCTTGGTACACAACTTCGATATCAATGATCCTTCACAATATCTTTTTAGCCGAATTTTGGTGTACTAAATCTTTTTTCAAACTGATAGATCGTGAATTCGTAATGTAATGTAAATAAATGAAATCGTAAAGTGGAGTTTATTTTTTGTTTTGAGGCTTGGGAAAATATGCTCTACCTCAGAAGGCCATCACTAATGACACCATACACATTACCAATGACACTAGTAGCTTTGTGGATATAGCATATTTCTCTACGCTTCAAGAATAAAGTTGACATTTGGTTTTGCAAATTTCGAATATTTCGAGTTTATTCTATGAGTTGTTTTAATATTTAATTCTGAAGAACAGATTTCATTAAGGAAAAAGCCTTCTGTTCAATATTGAAGTTGTAAGAATTCGTCAGTTTTTTTAAGAATTTTATCATTTTAGAAAATTTACAGAATTCAACAACAATGTAACTTGTACCACTTTTATAAGCATACTTTTCTATGTCAAAAAACGTAATAATAATATAATCCGAGTCATTTTTGAAAACGTTTCCCAATATCGAGGCTTCATGTACACAATCCCTTCAAATCGAAATAACCTTTTTATTTTCGCGGGGTTTCTACATCGACTGGATCGATTTAGATATGTTAGTTTTAGAAAAAAATGTCTGAAGAGTTTAGACAGACGATTGAACGAAAAGACAGACGATTGTGCCGTGAAACAATTTTTGTATATCATAGACCTAGAAAACAAAGATTTTAACTTCTCGAAAGGAAGTAATTTACTTAATTGATTACTAATAACTATCTACATTTCTGGTATCAGAGACCCATAATACGAATATTTCTGTCGAAAAGTCGTCCCTTTGTGATGTACCTTAAGAATTCCTTCTCTTTACTAAGAAATTACCTTGAAGGTGAGAAAGTAAAAATGGCGCTGTTGTTGCGCTGAAAACAAGTAAGGATCGTTAAAGTTCGTGGAACACAATTTGTAAAGACTGTATTAGAAAATTAATTAATGAACTCTATAGAAATGTGAAGGTGATTTACAAGAAAATTGTATCCAGAAGATAAATTTTCATTGAGGATAATTGACAAAAAATTCGAGACGTGTCGGGTAGAGTGATAGAAAATACTGGGAAGACTCTGGGATATGGAATCCGGAAACAACTGAAATGAGTTTGAAACAAGTGTAATTTTGGAAGAACTAGGCCAATACATTTTAGTCACACACAACAGCATCCAAAAAAAATTATTTAGGGGTAGAAAAGCCCATTGTCAGTAAAGGGGGGTAAGCGAATGGAAATGTGATAATATTAGGAGAAAAACGGTGGAAAACAGTGATGAAGTTCCGGGAAGAGTTAATAGAATGACCCAAAGAATGCTGAGAACGTCTTGCCCAACAAAGGCTGCAGCAAAAGAAATTGCAATTTACATCAATAATGTGTTATAATAAAATATTATTTTTACGGTTAAAACTACGTTCTTAAAATTCAAAAATAAGAGAAAATTTCGGCTAAACACCTTCCTCAACCCTCAATATTTAATATTACTGCTAGATTAGCAACATTTAATATTATTACTCGGGTTGTAGGACAAATGCTTGTTTGGTTCCTTTAGGAGATTGTGCAAATATTTTGCAGATGTTTACGAATCATGAAAAAATACATGTACTGAAAGCACCTATAGTGTCTAAAATGGCTTAAAAGGGCGATTGACACCTATTATTACATTTTTTACTTAAAACTGCTTAAAACAAGTCATTTTGATTAATTGACGTATTTTAATTATCTAATTTTTTAAATTTGTTATACTGAAAAAAAAAAAAAACAATTCTTTCTCGTCTCTGTCCAGAACGTACTTCCTAGGCAATTGAACCCAGCGCAGCTGGGCCGTAGGTAGGTTGAGAATGAAAGGTGTAGAAGAATGAATGAAATGAAAATAAATGAAAATCAATGCTTGTAATCACCCATATTAAATATGTGAAAATACTTGACTTTCCTGAAAAATACAAATTGCCTAATTTAATCCTTTTGTGATCAGGTTTAAATGCCAGAATCACATCTTTTCGTGCCTAATGCTTTGAAATACCTGTTTTAATAATGTTTTAACTAATTTTAAATGCTTAAAACATCTTTTCAGCCCAATAGTGCCTATTTTCATAATTTTGTTATCTACTTTTGGTGCCTAAATCACCACTTTTTTTGTGCTAAATCTCCGAGCTCTGATGATTGCGTAATTACATTGTCTTTAAATTATGAAAATAGTTATTTCAAAAACCTGTCAGAACAAATGCTTTGGGTAGGCAAAGGCTTCAATAATTAGGTAGAAACGCTTTATGAATCATACCTTTAATCCACTTCCTACCGACATTTGGCACCGCCTCTCTCTACACGAGAGCGTCAAAATAACTGAGTGGACAAGTCCTTTAATGTATGCATGCAAATAGCCACTTATCCAGTGGGCAGTCGGCGTTATGCAAATCGTCAGCGTTTAAGTCCGGGAAAATTCCTGCATATCGTTCCACGAAGAAATTGCAGCCCTGAGGTAGAGTCTTGTGACACTGTCGACCTTATGTCACACCGGACGGTTGGTGTCATTTCCGATAAAACACGTGCATAAATTTTTGTTGCTGAGTTCCCCGTTTATAAGAAATCTGAACCTCGATTGTGGCCCCACTGCATTTGCATTCGTGGTATCTCACGTCACATTTTGATAGAAAGGAGTAATGTTAATGTAAAATGTTCGAGATTGGAACTACTTTTTTTACTGAGTCATTTGTTACAAATATTTAACTCATTACATGGCACGAAGTGGCTAGACCGAAGCCCTTTAAGCTTTTTCAAACCCACGCCCTGTTCTTATCACTCTACTTTTCGCATTCACTCCATAAATAATCCCGAGAAAACACCGTAAGGAATGACAAGAAAGGAGGAAACCTGCTCTGCGAAGGCAAATACTAATTTATTAAGCTCCTTCTCAAATTATTTATCAAGTCTGTAGCTTTCAGTAAGTGGTCGCCTTTTCAGCATTGTTGTCAGTATTTATACATTTTATATTTTCGACTTAAACAAGACACTATCCCATTTAAACGAGACATAGCGGTTCTGTTACATTTTGTAGAACACACTTGCTCATTCGTTTCCGGGCGTTTTGGTTAACGATTTAGAGTACATAAATGGTATAATTTAACATAGCGTTGTCAGTAACAATGATATATTTAACTTTGATATACCACATTCACCACTACTTTAATTTGTTACGTTTGCTTCATTACGTTAAGTTTCTTAAGAATGTTTGCTTGCCAGCTACGTTTTCCTTGCAATTGACATTGCATGTCCCCATTAATTGAGGTAGATGGGTCTAAAGGTGTTAGCTCTACTGAAAAAATGTTTAAGTTTTAATAACAATAACAGGAGGTACACGAAAACACGTCTAATAAAAATGTAAAGTAATTGTAAAACGAGCCTTATAAAATTTGAGAAAAGTCTAATAAAATTCGGTTATCCATTGTTGTCCAACCGGATTACATAAAAAAGTGTCGTCCACGATATCATTATGACAGTATATTGTTGTGTGTAAATGAATACATAATAAGGAGACAGAAGCTTTAATTCACTAAATCCTATATAACGTATATAATAAGAAAAACTGTGTTGAAATGGGCAGTATTCCCTTTTACTTGCAGAATACCATTATTTTAATATGTATTTCAAAGGTCGCAGTTATTGTTCGATATCTCTACGATCTTCAAAATCTGGGTAATTTGTTACTATTCTCTCTTCATCCTTTTGATTAACTTAGTAGGACTTAAGAATTTCATGTTGTATTCGTACATGCCCAAAAAACAAGTAAGTTATGAGATCTTCATAATCCCTTTTTAGGTTTTAAAAATATTTTAACCTGAAAACATAACCAGAGACGATCATTTTCTGAGACAATAAATTGGAGAATAATACCTGTTAAACCCTCTGGCCACTCCTGTTATAACTTCGTGGTATACGTGTGATTGAACTATTAGACTTCGTGTTTTATTGGCCTTTTGGTCTCGTAATCCTTCCGTCGCTTCGCAAGAGAATAGAGTACCTGACGCGCGGTAGACCTCCTGTTACATTTGACCGCCAATTATATTAGACCTTCAGTTACATTAAGCTTCTTGTTACATTAGACCTCGTATTACATTACACCTCGTATTACATTAGACCTGCTTTTACATGAGACCTTCTGTTACATTAGACCTGCTGTTACATTAGACCTAATGATATTTAGACCTGTTCGTGGCCATAAAGACATGAAACCGTTCTAGAACTTTTGTAATTATAGTCGCCATCCCCAATTGCTATAAATATAGATATAATACGAGTATATAAAACAATACAATTTTAATAGAATTTATATTATGCTTTATTACTGAAATCAACCTTTTTAATTATTATTTACTTTGTAGTTTAAAATATTGTTTAATTCATTTTCCCATGAATTAAACTTCTTAAATTAGATGTTTTCTTCAACTATATCATATTTGCTTTTTATCTAACGAATAGGTTTCAGTTTTGTTTAATTTTCATTGAAATTCTGATTTATTAAAAACCACAAATTATCAATACTTCCATGCTTTTTCAAAATTTAAACTGGAAAATAATTCAGTAAGATTCAGTCATATAATTCGGAGTGTTGCTTCTTTCGAGGAAATAGGTTTGGTAAAATGGTTGAAGGCCGTGTTGTTTCTTTAAGAGATCAACGTGTTCCAATTCCTCAAAATCCTTATATTATAATGGAGTATCGTATCTCCCTCAATCTATCACTCACGGTTAGATACTTCCGGGCCACCACAACTGAGGAGTCATTCAACACGTTTCGGTCTCCTGGTGGGGGAACTGATAATATTTTTGCAAACCAATCCAGATTGTTCTACGAAATACTTTTAAAAACGTTTTATTTTCAAGCAACTAAAACGTGTTTTCGCTTACAGAAGTGAGCAGTAGCTCATTCTATCCCTTGATTGACACAATCCTTAGCTTTGATTAATTAATTGATTAGTGATTCCTTATCAATTTCGTCAACTGCTGAGGTCGCGCGTCAACTGCTAAGGTCATTATTCCCCTAGGTCTAGTGCATGTTCCTGCTGTGGTGGTAGTGGTCTTCCCTCGCTGGATGGTGAGATCTGGCGCCGACGTATCGTCGCGTCGGCTAGCGGGGTTTTCCCCAACCAGGTATCTCCCACCGGCGGGGCACCGCCCCAGCCGGTATAAGCTCTAAGCTCCCGACAGGTCTCCCGGCTTGTGTGGTAGTGTAGGGAATATAAGTGTAAGTGTGTGTAAGTAAGGGGTGAGGATAAGACAAGGAAGGGGAAGGAAAGATTGCGCGCGGTACGTGGCCCGTTTATCTGAGTACTGATCCTGTATCGCCTGGTGTTGATAGGAAAACTAGCGATAATTGCACAAGACAGCTAGAATTCTCCTCGAGGCAGAGATTGAATTTCGCCTATCCATCTAGCTAGTGTCAAAACTCCTGCTACCGACTGGACTCAAACCCTATGATCAGAGGCACTGCCGTGACATCAATTGAGCTACCCTGAGGCACCTCGCCGTCAATCCATAGCCAGTTCAAATGGTAATATCTGGAGCCAGTGGTTGGGCAGGTGCCACAATCCTCGTGCAAACACGACAACATTGTCGAGTTGTCTCATACATCAGAAAGGTTCTTCAGTGCAAAGAACCAAGCAAGGAAATATGTAGGCTTGTCGTGTGTCTGTTAAATTTTGTGCAACCGCCTGAATTTTTAATAGCATTAAGTTTTCCACCATGGCTTTCCTTTTTCTGTTCCACTACCTGTGTCTCCTTTTTCTTACTCTTCACTTTTGTAAAAAAAATAAACAAATTAAATAAACTTGTGTAGTTCTCTGGTTCAGCACTTTCGCTGGCTTAGTTTACTTGTACATGATGCTCATTAATTGCAAATCGGGCTAATTCTCTAATTATACGGATAATTATGCGATTGTTATCATGGATAAAGTCATTAATAAGGAATATCATCAATACAATCTCTCGACTTTAGCCAGACGAAATTGAGTATTATCCAACACGAAGTAGCTTGGGTAAGTCAAGAACGCTACAATGAAGTGGTACAGCAGATAGCATAAAGGGAATTCTAATCATACTTCGTGACTCGTACACCAGTTGCCATATTCTCACGTCAGCATGTTCCCATTCAGTCGTGTACGCCAGTTGATACCATACTTCTTCGTACGCCATTTGCCGCTCGCAAGCATCCAGTGGTTGCATTACCAAATTGCACGTTGAATGAATGCAAACTAGACGAATGCAATAAATGAATGCAAACTAGACGAACAAATCGACTTTCCTTTCCTCCTTTCCTAATTGGGTCGTTCTTTTTTAACTACCTGTGTTTTCAATGCAATCGATTGATTATTTGTTGATCGTTGGTACGTTGGCTGATATGGCCATTAGTCCCGTTTGTGCCATTATTATGTTTTATACCTGGAGGTGGCGGTGTTCGTCCTCCACTCGGTGGTGAGATCCACAGCCGACGTACACGTCGACTTGCGATGAATTTTCCACTCCAGGTATCTCTACAAGCGGGCTACGCTCCATGTGGGACTAACTGTAAGCTTCCAAATTGTCTCTCGACATAAGTGGTTGTGTAGTGCATGTAAGTGTAAGCACGTGTCTAGGGAAAGAGAAATGAACCATGACGAGGATGGTCTTTCATCTGTTTGTTAAGGTACTGCATCGGTATTATCCTTGAATAGTTCAGAGGAACCACCAATTAGAGCAGCCGTGTGCTAGTATTCTCTCTCCAAACCGCGACTGAATTCTACGTAGCTGTGAAGCTGGTTACGAAATTCCGCCACAGTCAGAACTGGAACCCCTCCAGGTCAGAGTCGCTGCAGAAACCGCGTCAGTGCTACCTCTCAGCTTAATGCACTCCTTATTTCCTTCCCCCACGCCTACACCTCCTTCAGCGTCATCTCATCTTCCTCCGTCGTTTACGTGTCCTCGTTTCCCACGCTGTCATAAAAAAAGCAGAATTGCGCGAGGTGATGACTTCTAGACTTGGTGCGAGTTGTTGGAATACACGAGTTGTCACACTGTCTCGTTCGTCAGTTGCCGCTCGCTCGCGCCAGTTGCTTCTCGTTCAAATTCCCTATCTTGTACACTAGTTGCTAGGTGCATGCGAGAGATTGGCAGAAGTTGCCCTTTGATTGCTAGAGTCAGTTGCTCGCGCAAATAATATACGCGAGATGTACACGTAAGCTTCCGCGGCTCGAATCCATAAGTTCTCCGCTATCCGTGAGACGCCGCGTCGTTGGCTGGGAGGCCGACGTTTTGCCTGACATGTCGCAGGCTTCCTCAGGGCAGACTGACATGTCAGACGAAACGTAGGCCTCCCAGCCAACGACGCGGCGTCTCACGGATAGCCGAGAATTTATGAATACCCGAGGCCAAATAGCGGAGGCCTGCTTTTCCACATGGGCCCATTAGAACGTATCCATTGGTCAGTTTACTAATAAAATATAGAAAAAAGCGAAATACGTTTCGTAAGGTCTTCTTCAGGTCCTCGTATGATAATTTTCCAATCTTATAATATAATGCGATGTTACGATACCAAGATTGTATAACCTCTTTTTTATCAAATGAGCTATAATTTAATCTGTCTCTTTGTTTTTCGAAATTTGACATTGATGTTGATAATAGTTATCAAGAGGTCATGCGTTGGTTCGTATACTGCGCATATTTCGAAACTGTTGAACAGTATTGAGACATCATATGTTGATTATATTTTCTTTGTTTAGTATACGCACGGAATAAACACATTTTGTGGGACCTATCCATGTAAATTCATTATTTCGCGACCCTCTGAACTTTGAATGGGCTCGAAGGTTCTGTCTTTCTATCTTTTCCCTGCTCTTCCACTTCCTCCTCCTCCTCTTCCATAATGTCCACCACAACCCCTTCCTTTTCCTCGTCTAATTTCTTCTCCCCTTCTCTTTTTCCTCTCTCAAGTCCTTCTCTTCCCCTTTCATTTTCTCTTCATTTCTCCTATTCCTCTTTATCCTCCTCCCCTTTATCTTTTTCCTATTTATACTCTTCTTCCCTTTTATTTTCATTATCCTCTTCCTTATTTTTCTCTTTCTTCTCAACTTTCTCCTCGTCTTCTTCCTTCTCGTCCTCTCCTTCCTCATCCTCTTCCTCCTCTTCCTTTATCCTCCTCCCTCCCTTTCCTCTCCTCCTCCCCCATTTCCCCACCTCATCCATTTCCTCCTCATTTTCATCCTTCTCCCTTTTCTCCCCATTTTTCTCTTCTTCCTCCTCTTCCTTCTCTTCCTGAAACGATTCCGCAAAAAAAAAGCTGTGGCAGCGAGCGCTAGGCACAAGCCTCTGAAAGCCGCGGGAATCCGACCGAGCAAAGAGCTTGCGCGGAAAGAGAGGTCTCTCCGCGCCGCCTACCTCCCTCCCCACCTACGGGCGACTTACTCCTAATTCCACCGCGAGAGCGCGCAGTGAAGACCCGCATGCGAATTCAGATCTTTTTTTTTTAACCGCTCAGCCCAGTATAGCCAGTTCACGAAAACGTGGCATTATCCCTTCAGTGGACGGAATGTAATAGGCCCATGTGTGTTTTAGCGCACTGTTCTACATAGTTAATACTTTTGGCTAAGAAGCCAAATATACCATAATTTCATTTTTTTATCCACAAAATGAACCAATTTTTGTTGTTTAGTGACTTAATATTAACTACTCAGTATTTCAGTATTTACACAGACATGTTTAGTGAAAGAAATGCTCAATGTAGGCTTTTGAAACTTAAAGCGTTATTTCAACTTAGTTGACCACTTTGCAAAGAGCGCTGTTCAATTAATACGGTATTTACATAAACATAATCTCTAAAATCTTACTTACAGTGACATGTCTATTTGTAGAAACTAATTTTGGAGACCAGCGTTTTATGATACGATTTTTAACTTTTTTAAATTTTACGTCCGTCACAAATGTTATTTTGGATGAACAAACAATACGGTGGTAATTGGATTAAACGTGTCAGATCTATTGTAGGTGAGAAATTTTAAAAGTGGTTGCAAAAGCGTAATCGAGAACCAGCGTTGTGGCGTTGTGAGGTCAGACAACAGGCTGACCTCGGCATTAAAATCTCTTCTGGATTCACACGTCCGAGAAAATAGACGACTTTCATTTCACAAAATTGCTCAAAAATATCAAAAAGATGTCCACACAACCCATTATATCATTTAATACAGACAAAACTATTTCCTGTGCAACTTGTATGAACGATATTCTACCTTCCCTCTCCCTGCACAAGAAACAGTTGAAAAAAAAAAAGCTCGCAGCGAGTTGAGACGACAACATTCCAAACGCATTTTCACTGCCGCAAAGCAGTAGCTCTTTGCTATTGAAGGCGAGGAGTCCTGTTCGTGTTCTTTCTAGAAAAACCTAAATGCTCCAGGTCTTTCACGGAAGTCACCTCAAACTTCTGACAAAGTTAGTAGAACTTGTACTCGTAATTATGACGAATGCAAATGTATTGATAATTTTGCGAAGGTATGCGAAATGGAAAAATAGACAAAGATTCTGATGTTTGCTCTAAGTAATGTTTGAATCGGAATTATTCTTACTTTGGTGCAAGTACTTTGACGATGTGTAAAAAAAAAGAGAAAAAGCCAATAATATTTTTAAATCCTCAGAAACGCCTGTTAAAAATGTAACATTCAAGAAGCCCAATTTATCATAATATGTAATTACATTATTTTACATATTATCTCACGCTTTTCACGGATCTTTGAGTGAAATTATTGATTTATAGTATTTCAAGTCTTTAAAACAGTTTGTATGGCGAGACTGACAAAACTAATAAGAAGGAATTAGTTATAATAATTCAAAATTCATCAAATAAAGCTGACGAAGTCAGTGTGTTTCCCAGGCCAAGAAATTAACCAGTCATGCATTTCATTGAAATGTAGGTTTTCTTGCACAGGTTGGCATTGCTCCAAAAACTCTAGATGTCTCTATTTTTTTGTTATTAATACCCCTACTCTACCCACATTTCCCCAAGCCATCAGTCAAGTAAAGTTGCATGGATATTACCGTAAGACGTGTGCAAGGTGGATTCCAGTGAAGCTTACAGTTCATCACAAAGCCGCGAGATTTCGCATTTCCACCGAGTTCAAAAATTGTTTCAATTTTAAAGGTGATGGAGTTTTTGGCGCGATTATAACCTTGATAAAACTGATATATTATTTTGAACTGGACACTAAGCTTCAAACCGTCCAGTGTCAACTCTCAGGTTCTCTATGTTAACATCCCGTTATCAAATCTAATGCAGTGCCCATGGTAAACGTATTTTTAGGATTTTACGCACCATCCAATAACCCCTGACGGTGCCTTAAAACTCGTTGTGGTTTTTAGCAAAGTTAACGAATCTGTGATCTTTGGAATGGAAGCATTGGTTTAATAAGCGTTCATGACTGTGTTCACGGTCGGCTGTAAAAAACATAATCAATAGTGTCGGTAGCAATAAATTCTAGGACAATGGAAATTAAATTATTTCATTTTGATAAGCTGTTATGTATGGTGGAAAAAATCGTAGGCTGATCAGAGGCTAATGCACTGTAAAATCGAGAAGAAATGTATTGATATTAAGTACTTAGATGCGTTCTAGACAGTTGTTTGTGAATTTGTTTATTGAGATCCAACCATTAATATTATTTCAAACATTCTTGTTGTAATACACTTCAAATTTTTGAAGTTCAATGCAAATCACGTAACTGGATATCACTACTAGAATGCCTTAAACATTTCTCATTCAGTCTCTGAGTTAAAAAATTCTATTTTAATAAGTTTTACTTTCATTGAATTTACATTTGGTCGCATGAATTACCAGGTCATTAGCAACCAAATATGCAATAGCTTACAGTGCACCATATAATTTAATATATTTTAAAAATTTGAAGACATTACATATTTATGATGTTTTATTAAGTAAATTGTAAAGGAAATAGTTATTGTTTTGATAGTGGATGGTGGTGAATGTTTCATATGTAAGTTTGAATACTCAGAGCAATACGTGTTGAATTGTAAAACGAATGTTACATGATACACGAATTAATGGAGATTCGTTCTCAAAGAGATGCGAGTGTGTAAGACGACAGTGTCCTATCGAAGTCTCGCAAGAGTAGATTCTTCAGAAAAGAGTCTTAGTACTGCCGTATTTCACTGTCTCCTCTCCCTCTCGCTAGGGGGCTTAAGTGCTTTTAGTTTCGTCCTTTGCAGTGTGAAGAAATACGATGGCCTATAAGTTTGTTCGCACCAAGACGTCGGAACGGGTGAGGAAGTTAAGGAGTGCGATCTGTTTTCTCTTTTCACCACGTTTGTTCATTTTCGCGTCGTCAGTAGATCCGGATGCGATCATTCAGGATGATATTTATTTCTCACATGGAATGCATCGCGCAGTTGTTTGAAGAATGATGTAGTTTAGAAATTATTTTAACTTCTACAAATTCGATATTAAACAAAGTTATGAGAGGTTGATTATTGATTGTCTTTAAAAATTAATATAATTAATTAATGTAATATTAATGTAATATTAAATTAATTAAAATTCCAATCATTCGAATATTTATTAATTTCTTATTATTGATAATGTGATTGAAATATGAGGATGTGGCGAAACAAATAACTCGAACACGAAACGGCCGATTTTAATTTGTGAACTTAAATAAAAAATGTTCAATATCAAATGTTAATAATGTATATTACCATTGTTCTTTGCCAATTTCTTTAATTACAGCAGTCTATTTTTATAACATCATAAAACTTCTGTTTGAGATGTCACAAATATATTCATGATGTTTTTTAGTATACAAATAATGTTAAATAAATATAACCATGCTAAATATTGAGAAATATTTTAAAGCAAACTTGTTAGGCAAACTTGAAGTTTGCAGAATGTTCTATTTATAAGTGATTTATATGGCAGTTGCCAGATGAATACATTTATATTTACCCTTCTTCCACCACATGTCTTAAGTTTAACTGGTTTGACATGACTAACAGAATGTTAATAAATAATAAGTAATTAATAACAGAAATAATTAATAACAATATCAATAAAAATAAAAATGTGTGTAATAGGAAATTTGTGTAATAGGAAAAAATAGGAGAAGAAAGTGGATATAAAGATTGCGGACGATTGCGAGGGTAACCAATTTGTTAGGTTTCTGCTCCGTTATTCGTTTGGAATTGATGAGAGAAATCAATGAAAACTAGCCGGTCCCAAGGAATTATCCTTTAAACAATCACTGAATTCAACCCAGCTATTAGTTGACAATCCGTCATCGACAGGACTAGATATCTAGACGTATCTCCAAATCAATGGTGTTGCACAGACAGAGGCAATGCCATGAACTAATATTACCGTTCGATGTTTTCACACGTGTGTTGTAGGAGAGGCACGGAAAGCGAGCGGAAATCCTTAAAAGAGCCAGCAACCGCTTGCCACACTTCGCGCCGACTCTCACAATCCCATCCGTCTCCCGCTGCGGTCCTCTCTCCGCGCGGTGGGCGTGGAGAGGGCGGCTCGTCCCCCGCCGACCGCACGCTTCCGGCCGCGGGCCTCTGACGTCATTAGCCCACTTCCGGCGCGCTCTCTGTCGGCGCCGCCCCCGCGCGCTAATTGAGGGCCGGCG
>BOPP01000143.1:331163-343774 GCA_017312745.1 Gryllus bimaculatus
CAGATACACCGAGCCACCTCACTCGATCCATGGTTCTGTCTTGTGCCACCTGATGCAATCTCTCGTCCCGTTTTGGATACCGTTTCATTGCATTCCATTCCCCTCCTCGAAACGTCTTCTCAGCCCAGCTCCACCCCTCTCTTCTCTTTCTACCAAGCTCCTTATCTTCCCCGTCCCGTCTTTCACGTGCCCATCCCGCCCCATACCACTGAAAGGGAATTACAACTTGCCGATTCACAACCGTTCTCCCCTTTCCCCCGCCTATGGAGGCCTCTCTGGCTGCAATAAATTAGGCATCCATGAGCCAAGCATTACGTGAATGAATGATCACTTTTCCATGAATGGATGGAAGAAGAGAGGATGAGGGAAAGCAGCATGATAAAATGAATGAGTTGAGTGACCAAACTGTGTTTGAATGAATAAATTGAATACAAGGAATGGTCAGTAAGTCAATGCATTGGAGAAATTTAACAGCTGAGGACTGAAGAAAATTGGCAGATGAAGAAAACAAATCGGATGAATGAATGCGGAATGATTATTGTTCCATGAATGGACAGAAGAAGAGAACTGGAGTGAATGCCGAGTGATAGGATGAATGATTGTGAGATCGAATTGTTTCAATGAATATACGAAATAAAATTAAATACATGAAATGTGCAGTGAATTGATAAAACAATGCATTGAATGAAAAAAGGCGAATGAAGCTAACAAAAAGGTGACTAAATAAAAGAAAGATTCGTTAAATGAATGATAGAATATACCAATGTAAAATGTTTTGAAATCCCAATATTGAATATTCTTCCTATCTGGCGATACCCGTTATGCATCGTATGATCTTGATATTGTTAATTAAAGTTTAAAACATCGTTATGTAATTGCCGTGATGAATTTCTCTGGACCTGACATTCTTTGACATTTCTAATATAATGTCGTGGTATATTCTCTCCAGGAAAGTTGTCCTTCAACTCACCGTAAATGACTTTATTCAATATTTATTAAACTCATTTATTTCGTTCTTCTCAAATTGAGCAATATTACAACAAGCAATGAAGTTAGCTTCGCTTCCTTAGGTATACATGTTTAATGTATCTTCATAAAGAATGTGCATTCCTATCAGAAAAACAAGAAGTATCAAATTATAACAGAAAAGAGAATTGCTATTGTATTTTAGGCATGTTAATATTGTGTAATCGTTTTGATAATTGTTGTATTTTGTTTCTTTAATGTAACTAGTGAAGCACGAACGAAACAACCATACGAAAAAAAGTTATAAATTAAAATCACTTTTACATTCAGCTATGCAATACACACTCCTGAACTGTGAAGTACAGCATTCTAGTCCACGTACTGTTCATGAGCACATACTCTAATATTGCAAAACTGACATGATATGGAACAAAATAATAAATTATCATATGTAATACCACGGGGTGCTTTGGAAATTGTGGGTAAATTCCCGACTCGCGAAGGAGAAAAGATTTATCTCAAGATTTCCAAAGAACGAGTGATATTTAATAGGACTATTCTACACGTGAAATTAAAATCAATAATGTTTAACTATGCATACAAAATGAACCAATCAGGGCGGTGTTTTTCAAAAAGTTTATGGTTTTTAATAAGATTTTTCTTATCGCTTCTTCTTACTGGCCAATCATGAACTGTGAGTTATCTATCTTAGGAGACATTACACATAGATAGCTATGTCGATATCCAATAAACAGCGTGTGTACTACAACATAACCTCTAATTTTAACAATACTCTTTCAGTTATTTCCAATATTTGATGGATTTGGGAATTTTGTTGGACATAATTTTCCTCGTGGAATAGTGCTATTAAATATTACTCGTGCTTTGGAAATTCTGAGATACATCTCCTCCTCGCTTCGCATGTCGCGAATATATCAACAATTCCCAAAACACTGGTAACATTACCTACAACTATTCCACGAATGAAACTATGCTCAAATGTGTTCCAAATGCGCTAAATAAATGTGTTAAAATTAAAGAAGTTATGTTATAATACATACGCGGTTAATTGGACACCAGCATAGCTCTCGATGTATACTGCCTCTTAAGATAGATGAGTCACAGTTTATAATTAGCCAGTAGGAAGGGAGCGGTAAGAAAATAGGATAGAAAACGCGATAAACGTTTTGAGATACACCGTCCTTATTGGGGCATTTTGTTTCTATAGTTAAACACTATTGGTTTTAATTTCACGAGTGGAATAGTGAGTTTAGAAGTCGTCTGTCAATGTCATTCCGGTACATGGGAGTATCAGTGAGGGTGGGGGTCAAAACATCGACCCCAGAATACATTGCAATATACAATCGAAAAATATTTTTTATGAAAAAACGAATCACACTTGAATGTATTGTTTATACTCATCTGTGAGTTTGTGTTCAATCATTTAAGATTTTTGTGTAATGGCGAGATAATGAATAGTTTGAACATTTTCAGTATTTGCCACCCTTTCCACGGAAAAAGAGATTGTCACGTATTTTGTCTGACAAGCTACGTATATATTGTTGCTCGGACGGCACTACTTGCTTCATCTACAGGTACTACAATAATATTTTAATGTTCATAAGTAAAGGCTTTTCTCTAAGAGATCACTCGCGTTTCCACAAAGTCATTGTGCATGACAACGGTTTCAAACTGTTTTGTGGCGAATCGACTTGAAAGACAAAACCATCACTTACGGCTACAAAATACTTCTAAATAAAAGCCATAAAGGATGAAACAATAATTCTTTACTTGAACAAAGCTATGGGGAAAATTACACTGCCTTTAACTTCCCTCGTTGGAATGCAACTATTAAGAAACATATATTGCAACAGCAAACATTCATTCTTATATTTCATTTTACAACGCATATCAATTGTTATTGTGCTTGAAAGCAGCCCAAAAAGGTCTTTATGGTATATTGTACCATAATTATATCTCACATCAACATGGAAACGTGGAAATTTGATACATAGGCTTCTCATTAGTTTGGTGAATTCTAGAAGGCGAGCACCAAACTTTTTAGTGATTTAAAGAACTTTTTAGGCCTCAGTTCTATATATTTACTATACAAATCTAAAAATGAAAAAATGAAAAAAGTCGATTACACTGAACATTCTTTTTTCGTTGTCGTTGTTTTCTCTTTCTTGTTTCGTTCTTTTTTTATTGTCTTATGATCACAATTGACAATAGACCTGAATCTTAGACCTTGGAATGCAGTTATTCTTGTAGCCAGCAATTTCAATAGGTGCGATAACCTTTGTCAATTATGCAAATCAACTGATGCCTCGCTCATAAAACGATTGACACTGTATTTGTAAGTGATTTCGAGTGTGTCTGCTGATATTCTTTCGTCCTTTGTTAAGAAATGCTATCAATTTATAAAACTTGGAAATGTCTATATTACACTGAACTATTAAGAAGAATTTAATCATGGAAGATGTTGACAAAAAGGAAGTGAAATTCTTCTATTTGGGCTGCTATAAACGTACTATTTCAAGTTGCAAAATAAATTATAATTCTGTATATCTGTAAAAGAAATCACTATCAAGCCTGATAAGCTAAAATTTGATTCTCATAAACAATATTAGTATTATTTGTAGTTTTGAGGAAGAAATGTTCTTATTTGTTTTTTACCACATTTCAGTGCTATTAAATGTCCAACTGATTGACTATAATTACTTGTTAACGCTTTTGGAAGCATCTCTATCTCTATCAATTCCTTTATTTAAATATTCAGATCACTGCAATTGTTTTATATATATTAAGATACTAAGTGCCTCTGGTGCCGTTGACAATTCTTTATAGGTACTAGAACGTCGTGAATAATTGCAAAACGAAATGAAAATAAAAGGAAGAAAATGCAACATAGTGAGTTCATATGATATAAAACGTGTAACGAACATCGGAAGAAATAGTACGTTACTCGTTCGAAATTCTAACTTCGGCACCTAACGTCTGTCATCTCGGTTGGAAACATCTCACTCGTTATGTAACATTTTTATCGTGTAATGTAAATTACTATTACATCGTAAAAATCGTATCCTTTGAGAAGGGGATATTAGTAGCAAAAATAGAATATGTGATCAAATGTTTCTATATTTGAAAATATTGTTTCAATATCAACTCAACAACATGCAATTTGTTATATCTACACATGTTGTACATCATACAAATGTTCTCTACATACGATCCATATCCGTGGAGCCGTTCTCTCCTCTAGAGAAGAGAGCAATGGCCGATTGAATGCGTAACCTCGCAGATTGTCGATTGTTCATAAATAAAAGATGTGGGAAGAAGGTGAGGAAGAAGCTTCGAGTTGAAAATTTGTTTCTGATTCATGAGCAGGATTTCGAGACGTGGAATCCCTCTTTCGCATTGAGTGCTTCAGCGTATGTAGTAGTTTCGGGTCCAGTTGGGCAAAGTTTCGTAGATCGGGAGATCCTAGGTTTCCCTGCAGAATATGGCGTATTGTTAACTGCGCTCAAATGCATGGATCAAAGTCGACTTGGATGAGGTTTCTAGACGCTTCGATAGGTGGTATCTACATATTTTTAGTAGACCCACTGATGTACTGTGGGTATCTGACATATAATGTAATGTATTTCCTTTTAGGCCATTAGAATAGTTTCATTGCTTTAGGTACCTCTAATGCTGCATGTTCTATTTAAAATTGTTTCTAATTTATTTAATAAGCTCCTAGAAGTGAGACTACGACTACTTAAAATTTAAATCGAGACACCTTACGTTCCATGGGATTTGTTGCATGTCATACCTTCTGGAGAAAATGATTGTTTCATTGTTAGCGATCCCGAGCGCGTCAAGGCCTGAGATCACTAGTAACGTAAGTGTAGTACATGTTTTTTCCTTGAGAGGGGGCGGTCATCTTTCCCCGCTGTACTACGTTATGGCATTGACCTACCCCCTGCTAGATGGGTTTTTTAACCAACCAGGTATCTCCCACCAGTAGGGCACCGCCCCAGCCGGCACAAGCTCTAAGCTCCCGACCGGTCTCCCGGCATATGTGCTAGTCTAGAGCATGTAAGTGTGTGTGTAACTAAGGGGTAAGATAGGACAAGGAATGAGAAGGAAGGATAGGACAAGGAATGGGAAGAAGAGATAGGTCAAGGAATAGGAAGGAAAGATCGAGCGCGGTCGGCCGAGCACGGTGGCCCGTTATTCAAGGTACTGCTCCGTCATTCGCCTAGTATTGAGCAGAAAAAACACGAAAAACTACCGACCAGAGCAGCCGGTTACCTGAATTCTCCTCCAGACAGCGACTGAATTCGTCCTAGTTGACAAGCTAGTGCACTACTATCATCAGGACTCGAACTTCGAACCTCCCAGTCAGTGGAACTGCAGTGACAGCAGTTGATTCCTTGAGCGACCTCTCTCGGTCTGTAGAAAAGGTAAATGGCAAATACCACACGAAGAAAGACGACGAAGGGAGATTCCATCACCATTATTTCTTTTTCAACAGGAAATTATATCAACCCTCGAGGGAACGCGCTGTTGCGTGTTGTGCAACATTCGTAATTTTTTCGCTCCTTTGAACTTTCGTAAAAATCAACGGAATTTAATGCGGAGAATTGCTATTTCCGAGTGTTAGCCTCCGAATGGTATCGGAATGATTTCTCTAGTTATAAAGAGGGTCCTCTTCTTGTACCTTCCGTGAATGCCTGCGTTCGCCGTTGAACTCCGTGCCACCCGCGTCTGTTTCCGTGAGTGAGCAGTGCTCTTGGTACCTACGGAGAGCGCTTGTTCCTACTATACGTTGTCTTTACTGTAGAGTGCCCCTACTGTAGGATACCCCTGCTGTAGTATGCCCCTTCTGTAAAATGTCCCTGCTGTAGAATGTCCCTGCTGTAGGATGTTCCTACTGTAGGATATCCCTGCTGTAGGATGTCACTGCTGTAGGATGTCCCTGCTGTAGGATGTTCCTACTATAGAATGTCTTTACTGAAGGACGTCACTGCTGTAGGATGTTCCTACTGTAGGATGTTCCTACTGTAAGATGTTCCTTCTGTAGAATTTCTCTACTCTGTGATATGACTGATATGCAATGTCTCTACTATAGGATGCCTCTACCGTCAGATGTTCCCAATATACGGATGAATATACATCATCCAGAGGAAGATGTAGTTGTATGCAGTACTTGTAGAACAATCCTGCACATTAAGAGCTCATGATTAACGTTGTGCTACCATTTTCTACATAGGCAAATTGGAAGTGCGAGTTGTATCCAGAACATACATTTCCCTAGGTCGACAATAAACAGATAACCCAAATTCATGTATTGAACTTGAATTAAATTTATTGTAGCAGATTTAATACAATTTCGTCCATTTATCACTTAATCACCACCAGGATCGAGACATTTGGCATTATGTGAGGAGTAATATATGAAGCTATCGAAACCCTAGTAAACCTCCGCCAAATCGTTTTGTGGGACGAAAATTTCTTAGTACTTCAACACCACTTAGAAATGTAAAGTGAGATGAGACTTGAAGTTAAATTATATTCTGAATAGTAAAATATTTATTGGATTTCTCGCAACACCCTTTAATAACTTCAATTTTTAACTTCTCCCGAAAATTCTAATGTATGGATGTGTGCTCAAGTGTCTAGGCCAAAGCAGCACCCGATCGAATAACGAGCCGTTAAGGCGCGAGGTAGGCAATCCGGAGCATAATACACTCGTGCATCGCAGATTGCATCGTCAGGCGCTTTCTGAGAGGAGCACTTGCGGACCCGAGACTTGTGGTACAGGTCGCAAAAATGAGCGTTTCTGGTACGTTTACCTCAATGTTTACTATTGATGAGTTTGTTTGGGACATTATTATTCAGTATCGATTAGATTCCACTTAGAATATTGTGGAATTTATATAAAAATTGTGGCAGCGGTATTCAGGAAAAAGACACATATCCTTAAGATTGTAGCTGCTTGATAATATACCTTTCCTACTTTGTTAATATTCCATGTAATTTTTTAGTTCCTTTGTCGTAAAGGAAATAAATTTTGCAATAATTTAAATGAGGAAAATGTAAGATCTTTATGGCGATAACTGTGAAATATGACAATTCATAATTTATTAATTTTTTAAGTTTTTTATATTGGATTGTTATGTTGTATGTAAGTATTGGTATGTTGGAAATGTTAAATTCATTGAGAAATATAATAAATAATATTTGACTAAAAACATATAATCAATGTGTATGTATTGAATGTGTTGATTTTAACCGACCTAATTTTAAACTATGTCGACGTATCGACTTATTGTTCTGTTGTTAGTGTCGATAACAAATATTTGAGAGAACAGTATACAATCAAATATTACATCGAATACGTAACGTATCCCAACGTTCTTAGTGGTAATTCATTTCTGGTCGAACAGAACCGTAAATTTATGAAAGGATTTAAAACGTTGCGTGAAACAAGTGTGCTGTTTCAAATATATTAATCTTTGCATTGGTTGACATTTTTCTAAATCAAAACGTTTCCTAACAACAAGATTATTCTTCCGCTTTAGCCTGTAAAGTGAAAAGCGCTAATGATGTGGATTTCTCCTTCTCTTTTCTTCTTCTTTTTCTTCTTCGTCTTCTGCTTCTTCTTCTTCTTCTGCTTCTTCATCTGATTCTTCTTTATATTATTATTATTATTATTATTATTATTATTATTATTATTATTATTATTATTATTATTATTATTATTATTAAATACAAACATTAATAAGAATAAAGAAAATGTCTGATGTTCTTTACACTATTCTTAGATGCAGATAATAATTTAAACGCATTTATTGTAACTTTACATTTTAAATAATGAAATTAGATTAAATAAACAACATCCCCGTTTAGTATATTTCATATTTTTTTTCCACCAACAATATATGCATTAGTGAAGATTGTCTATATTCGTAAAGAACACTCAGAAATATCTCCAACGTCGGTGTTCTAAATACGGGGATTATTCAACAAAGAACGCGTGAAAATCGTCGTTCACTCGCTGCCCCTCCCCACCTCGCTACCCTTCTCTCGCTTTCCCCACCGCCACCGCAGGCTTGCACGACGCCCAGAGGAGCCTGCGATGACGTCACGGGCTTCAGGCTGTGGTGGCGGCGGCGGCGGCCGCCAATGAGTATGTGGTTGTGGTGAGGGGCTGGGGAAGGGAGTAGGTGGGGTGTAGAAGGGAAGGTTGCGGCTGCGACAGTGGAGATCGTGATCGTGAGCTTTGGTAGTATTGTGGGAACTGATGGAGTCGTGGTGTAATGTGGAGGGAGGTTCATTGGTTAAGGGGTGATTGTGGTGTTGTGGGAAGGTGGATGGTTGGTTTGTAGGTGCGCTAACTGCTGTTGCCAATAGTCTCGTTAGTGGGGTGAATGTTTTTTGCCTAGATATGGCCGAGATTCTCCTCTGCTGGTTTGTGAGGTCCAGCTTCGACCTACACGTTTGCGTGTGAGGAATTAACCCTTCAGGTTTTTGTCTCAGAGTTGCTGAAGATGCAGTGATAAAGCTGTCTCTAAGAGAAATTCAACCAGTATGCCAGTGGAAGGTAGAGGGATAAGTTGTAGAGGTAATAGTGGTGATAGAAATCGGAGGGATTGTGGTAAGGATAGCGATATGGTGGAGGAGGTACTGGTGGTGATAATGGTGTTTGTAGAGCTAGAGTTGGAAGTATCCCATGGTTAATGGCAGTGTTGAGCGAAAACGCGGTTGAAGTTGTGTAATTGGGGGGAGGGGGAATGCAGCAGGGAACCGTGTTGTTTTAGGAGAGCGTGGCCGCGACTGGAGCTGCTCTGAAGGCGGCGGCGGTGGCTGTTGTGCGGCAACAAAGGCCACGTTTGAGGTAGAGACGGGGGTGGGAGCATAGTTTTATTCTCTAGTCAAAGGTGAAAGCAGCGACTGAGAGAGTGGTGATGAAGACAGCGGTAGTAAAGCGCGACGATGATAACGGAGTTGGTGGTGGTAGTGATGGCGGTGCGGATAGTGATGAGGGTGGTGCAGGCGGCGGTAGTGGTTACAATGGGGGTAGTGGCGGTGGCATTAGCGGTAGCGGTTACAACGATTGTATTGGCGGCGGTGTGGGTGGCGGTAGGAGACGTGGTCAAGGTGGCGATGGCAGTGACGGTGGCGGCAGGAGGGGCTTTAAAGAGTCTGCGCCCACTCCCACAATTCAAATTAAATTAGGAGTCTCCGCCCGGGACCCTGGGGCACGCCTGCAACAATGGCGCAGCGGTTGCCGCGGCCTTCTTCGCTGCTCCGCGGCGCACGTTGCTAAGTCCATTATTCGCACGGTTTTGCCTCCGCGAAGGGGAACGGAGTAAAAACAGGTATTTGTTTGCGCGTGTTTTGTTTGGTCTAATGCCCCGGCGCTTGGGAATTCATGCGTTGTTTCCGCACCCGATAGAGGCTTAACGGTAGAGAATTTTTAGAAGTTGGTTCTACGTAGAATATCTGTATACTTTTTGTATCTTTTTTATCTGTGCAGTCAGAAAATGGTTTACAATATTTTTAGAGCTTTAAGGTGTTTTGTGTTTTCTTGGTTTTTCTAGTTTAGGAATTTAGCTATGATCCAATTTTGCTCTGGTATTTTTTTATCAGGTATAATGATAAGCGAACGGTTCAATGTTGCGACAGTTATGTTCTATATATTTTCACATACAACAGGCTTAACTACGTGGTTTAGATAATTGGTTGTCGTAAAAATTGTCCATTACTTACTCAAATGCTTCTACATTCTCACTCGCTTCACATAATTCACTCACTCAAATGGAGCAGACACAACACGTTTTGTAGTATCTATTTTATTTATTTCTTGCATAGCTGCAACTACGCAATGTTTTCTTTTGATAGAGTGGGAATTGACGACCAGAAATATATTTATTGAAATATTTCCTTCAATAATTTATCAATGAGCTACAAAGTACAAAAATTAAAATACATCTGCATAGCGTTACTGAAAAACATAGTAAAATGCTAATGTCATTACTCTAGATTTATCTGTTAAAAGATAAATGATTGAATGTTAATTAAACAATTGGAAATTTTCGAAATATTTAGAATGCTGCACAGAAACGGGCGAATGCTTTGTATTTTGAATCTGATTCCAACGTTAGAAACTACGGATTGCTCTACACATAGGTCTACGCCGTTAAAAGGTTTTTTTAATGCATAATCTTAAACTACACAGGTGGACTGTTACTCTGCATCTAGTCATGCGGATAATTAATTGTAATAACCGCATTTATCAAACTGCTGCGTCGCTCGTTCCAGCTTCTTTACTCTTTTTTTCGGCCAGCTCCACTTGCATCTTCTCTGCTCGCAGGAGATGCTAAGCCCATTATTTGCGAGATTTTGCGCCGTATAATAGAAGGAAAAAGAGAATAATGTGCTTAACTGCTGACGTCATAAGCGAGTAGTTTATCAGAATTTATAATTGAGTTTGTGTATTCAAGTAACTACGAAATGAGGAAATAAAATTCTATGTAGCTTACACGTCCACTTAGCTTGATTTATTTAATGTAAGAAATGGAATTGAAAATAAGATACTTTTTCGGACATGGTCTTTGCAGAACTGGAAATAAATTTTGGGAAGTAAGTTACGTGAAATATTGTTGTAGTTAATCACTCTAGTTCACTTGTTTATTGTTCATTTTTTGCTTCTCCTAATGTCAACTTGAAATACAATTCGATCCATCGTGTATAATTCAAACAAAATGTTGTTAAATATGAGCTCACTTTCTACAGAAAGAGGGTACTTCAAACATTAAAAAACAAAGTAATATACACAGTACAAGACCTACTGTGCTAATTGAACAACCAATCCCTTCTTTACTAATAATGTTATTGTGCCAGTTAATACTTTTGTAGTAGCTCTCAATAGACATGGCTTAGCTCATATAACGTGTGTGCGTTAATTTCAATGGGCACTCATTGTTGGTATCTAGGATGTCCAGGTCTACCTATCTGTGGAGTGTGATTATCGATAATCTACTTCACATGCCATCGCTCCCATAATGTATTGGTTTTTCGCTTGTTGGATATCCCTCGGTGCCGAAAGGAAATATTAGTAATATAGTTTGTTTGATGTTCTAGCTGATCATTCGGCGTTTTCAGAGAATTTCTTCATTACAATAATCTATTAGGAGACCTATCTTCCCCCTCAAGGTTTGTCCATCTCCACCACCCACTCTATCCTTGCTGCCAGGGCTGACCTGCCCAGAACTCCCGCCCAACCCAACTGTTTCTCACGCTTTGCCTGCTCGCTCTGTGTGTCCTGCCATGGCCGACTGGCCCGTATCTCTAGCCTCATCCATCAAACCCCTTCCCTGCTGTTCCCATTGTCCACCTCCCTAGCTGCAAAATCCGCCGTTCCAAGGCCGGCCTACGCACACGTCCAGTTCCAACCATTCAGAAACTTTCCACCCCGTTTCATTCAAGCTTCGCCCGAAACCCACGCACGCATTTTTGTCTTTGTCTTGCATGGCCGACGCTTCCACACACCGCACTTCACCATCGACTTCTGTCACCGTCCGCCGTTGCGGGGCGATGGTGATAACGGTTGTAGCGTACTGGAACTGTTGTACCAGTTGGGGGTTCAAACCCGATCGAGCCGTGGATTTTTAAGGGGAAAAATCTTCGTACGCTTCCTTCGGAGGGGAAGTAAAGCGGCTGTCCAATGTTTCGTAGATTTCTTGATGTAAAAGATCTGCAGCTAAATGACGCCTTGAGCTAAATTCAAATCGCTTGTTTTTCTCGCCCAAGAATACCTCCTTTCTTCTCCCTAGTTAGGTGAAAGGAGGCGTTAGCGAAATTTGCGTGTCAGACGGAAGAGCGGGCTGGAAAGGCCCGAGTTCGCAGCGAAAATAGGGCAAATTCATTCAATTCAATTCCCTTCGTCCACAACTTTGCACGCTCACGCAGTCGTGCGCGCGCTCGTCCAGGCCCTTTTGTTTGTCCTTTCCCTCTCGGCATAACCTGCTTCCAGCTGCACTACCGCCCCAGAGGTGACCTTCCTGCAGACATCGGTTCTTTTGTCTGCTGTTACTCCATCATGTCCTCCCTCTGCTATTATCTATCAAGACCCTTTGGCCATTTCTCTACCTCGTTCTGCTACTCTAGCCAATCAACTGTTTTGGCGTTATAGTTGGACTTGGGGGAAAACACGGGCTTTGCATATGTAGTATTGCTTCGCATAGCCTTGTGCTTTTAGATATTTAATTCATTTTTTTCGTTCCTCTATCTATTATCAAGAAAATTAATTATTCAATTGATTTGTATTATTATGTTACTTTTTGCTCTGGTTTCGTGTGTACTACATTTATGGAGCTTGTTTATATATATTATGAGTGACTGGAATTCTTAATGGCGACCATGTAAATAAGAGGTCTCTATAAAGCAAATATATGAACCCATTAGCAAATATACATATTCAAATATGTGTAAGCTGGACGGTGTCGTAGTAATGTGAATTTTATGACATTAACACAATTTAAATAAATTCAAGAACTGCAGACTCTCTCTCCCCGTTGATTGGCTGGGTGGAGGCAGTAGGTGTGAGGGGGCATGAGAGGGTTGATGAGGGGCGTTGATAGGTGTGGGTAGGG
>BOPP01000143.1:350460-365684 GCA_017312745.1 Gryllus bimaculatus
CGCCCGCCGCCCCCCGCTCGCGCCCAGGCGACTCTTCCGCCCTGGCGAATCGGGGTCAAGGCCGTCGCTTTGACGCTGGGCGATGGGCGGGCGGGTGAGTCGTCAGCGGGCGAAGCACATAAAGGCGATTTCGCCTTTCGCGCCACGCAGTGCGAACGGCTGACTTCGCAACCGCGCCACTTTTCCTAATGTGCTTTTCCAAACACGCGTACGCCCACATGGAGACTCATCTGCGTTCTTGTGTCGTATCGCGTGGTTTTTTTTTGTTTGCTTTCATCAATCCTCTCTGTGTATAATACGCTGAGGGGGAAAATGTTTGTGTGGTATGTGATACCGTTTATGTGAAACTGTCGTCAGAGGATTCTGTGAGTGAGCTTCTACAGGATTGTAAATTACCATTCAGTTCTGCAGATTTAAGGGGAAATGAGAAAAAAATTTAGTACGAGTACACATACATAATGCATAAGAGAAGCAGGGGTGAGCATGCAACCCGCAACGTACGTTACACATACAGCGCAAGTTAGTATGTGTTTAACGTTGAAATGATTCGTTTTAGGCCCTCGAATCCAGGTTTTTGGGTCTCCTATGCGACAATAGTTCTATTGCTTATGCGTATCACTCTCAATCTGTAGAATGTGACTTGTTTGAATGGTCTACTACATTTTTTATGTAGCCCTCGTCTCTGCAACTTAACGATATTTTGATGTTTCATTGGATGGAGTATCTTTTCATATTCAGATTGTGAAAAGGAAATAGAAAGAAATATGAAATTAAATTTCTAATTAAATTAAAGGACAATTTCGCAATGATGTGGGAGTAAACCACACAAATATGCAATCAAGAAATGGACAGAATGTTCAATTTTATTCACAGTTTGAAGCGTTGTTTCGATTTACGAATGTTATTTGGTGATAGTGTCCATATTTTATCGCGTGAGATGGTAGTCATCTTCCCCTGCTAGATAGCGAATCCCACTGGGACCCCACCCCATCCGGGATAAGCTTTAACCTCCCGACTGGTTTACAGTTACGTGCGATAACGGACTGCAAATAAGCGTGTGTGTAAGTAAGGAACGAGGATAGAACGAGGAAGAGGAAGGAAAGATCGCGCGCGGTCCATGGTTCGTTTGTTAGTATTCTGCTCCGGTATTCGCCCAGCGTTGATGGGAGAAAGCACGGAAAAGATCCACCGATCAGAGCAGCTGGTCTCTTGAATTCTCAAGACAGTGGATGAATTCGAGCTAGTTACCTAGTCGGTGTCGAAAATCCTGCCACTTTCGGGACACGAACCCTGGAAACCTGCCGGTCAGAGACATTGAAGTGACGTCAGATGATGATTTGAGCTAACTCAGCCGACGCCGATAGTTTGAAGTTCTTACGGAGTCTCTCGACTGTTAAAGTAACTAATATTATCTTCGCTTTTTCCATATCAGTGATTAAACATTTAAAAATATCTTAAAAGATGTTTGCAGCTTCGGAAACAATCAACCATTATGCTTCAAACACGCAGTGACTAACACAACCGAAAACCCCAGCTCGGTGCATTCCTAGAGCGTGGGACGATCGGAGAAGTGAACCGGACAAATGGAAATTCGTACTGCGCCGATGCGAGTTTCCGCCCACGTTGCTGTCGTAATTTGTTTAATTATCCCGATAAATAATTACGTTATTTACACAATAAAATTACTCGTAACGATTTCGCAATACGTGTTCTCCCGCACGAATAGAACCGTCTCTAGCGACCGGAAGTTAATTAATGACGCAGGGTTGCCAAACTCGGCGTGGACGTTGGGAGGAAACGTTGCCGTTGCCAACTTTGAGCACTGATAATTTTTTTGTTATTAAACTATTGTTTGAATGATTTGAAAAAAGTGACAATACTAAAAATGAATAGTTCTGTTTGAAAGGAACAAGGAAAGATGGAAATATCGCTTGATAGGGGGGAGGAACTTTCCCACCTCTCAACTACATCATGCACTACAATATGGGAATAATGAGCACAATAAGTTGAGTCCGGACACACGAAATTCTCTCTTTATTCACTCCGAAATGGGTCCGTGTAATCCCAAATTCGGAGAGCACCCGATGGTGTTGCAGCGGCCGTACGCGGTGGGTGGCCGCCCCAGCTGTGACGAAGTAATCGTGTTTGCAGGCTCGGAATTCTGCGGTCGACCGTCTCTGGTGACGCACGCGGCCCTGGAATTCTGTTAACGCAACGTCTACTCTTTTTTTTGCTGCGTACTTCCATTGTTTTTTTGTGTATTTGGGAAAAAATGTGTGGTCTACTAAATGACATCTACATACTATACTTCTAGGGAATACTGTGTTCTAAGAATCGGCTTAATCTAGTGTTAAGAAGTTCTCGCATGTCTAATATTTAAATGTATGTTGTTTTTTTATTACCTTTCCTTGTTTATTTTTGGTTTTGCGTTTTTCTATCATTATTCTTATATTTTTTGTCATTTACTTGCTTGCTTGATCTCTTCTTATTTTCCTATTCACGAAACGTTTTGCCATGTCAACCAGATTTAAACTTATCAACCAGAGTAGTAATTATCTTCTGTTTTATATTGTTTTTCTCTCAAACAGCACTCACTAATGATTTATTTCATGTACACTCCATAGTATCTTATTTTGCTTTGTTTCTCAAACTACAAATATGTTTAACAAGACATGTATATTTATTTTCAGTGTAAGTTTGCTCTGTACAATCGAAGTCATACTACTTGTACAAACTATTAAGGTTTTAATTTCATAATTAAATAGTTTTTGTCAGTAATATCAGAGTGTTCTATAAGAAACTTCTTATTGTTATCTCTGTTGTGAAAGTATCTGTAATGAATTCAATTTGTCCACATTTTTCCTAAAAGAGCCTAAAACCATAGTATTTAAAATATTTGACAGAATGATAATTCGAATGTAAGTGAGTTTTGTACAATTTCTGTTTAACGAAAATACATGTGACTGTCCTCAAACACGTGCTGACACATTTTATAATGACTATAATTGTATTGACTGTGTAGTTAGAATACTTGTCTTCATAATCGACAGCAAAAAAATAACGTTTTTAAAAGTTTCTTTCTGAGGCGTGGACATCCTCCATAATCACAACATCAAGACCTCCACAAAAACACTGGGCGCTGCGAGTTTTTTTTAAACGCCAGAAATAAATCGCCAGACGAAACCACCTGAGGCTTCAAGGGCCCCGGGATTCTTTCCACGGCGCAGGGCCCGCCCTTTGCCACCGCGCCGCCGCGCCTTCCGGGCTCACAGGGCGAGGGTGCGGGAGGAGGACAACAGAGTGGGGGTGGGGGGAAGGGCCCTGGGGAGCTGCGAGGGCACGAAGGGCGATATCGCTGGCCTTGCGCCATCTGGCCCTTCAGTCGCCCGCCGCCGCCGCCGCCGCCGCCGTCCTTGGCCCACAGTCCTCGCTGATGGGATGGGATGGGGAAGGGAGAGGGCTGGAAGGGCGTGGAAGACAGAGATGGAACATCTGCATTACGCTTTCGCTGTCGCTGTCGCTGATGGCGTGGGGTTCCTGCTTCCGTCCTTGGCCCACATTCCTCGCTGATGGGATGGGATGGGAAAGGGAAGGCTGGAAGGGCGTGGAAGACCGAGATGGAATATCTGCATTACGCTTTCGCTGTCGCTGTCGCTGATGACGTGGGGTTGCTGCTTCTCGTTTTACTTCCTCTGCGGTTGTTTTCTTCCTCCTCTGCGTTTTTTCGTCTTTCTCTGCGTCTCTTTATTCTTCCTCTGTCTTTTTCGTCTTCCTTTACATCCTTTCCTTCTTCCTCCGCGTCGAATTCTTCTACCTCTGCATCTTTCTCTTTTACAGCTTTACTTCCACATCTTTCTGTTATTACTGTGCGTTATTTTCTTGTTATGGAATTTTCTATTTCTCTGCGTATTTTTCTTCTTCCTCTTCATCGTTTTCTTCTTCTTATTATTATTATGATTATTTTCTTCTTCTGAGCCGTTTTCCTTCCTCTGCAACTTTTTATTGTTCTGTATCTTTCTGTTACCCTGCGTCTTCTTCCTATGCGTCTTATCTTTCTTACTATCCGTCTATATCTTCCTTTCGTACTCTGCGTTTTGTTGTTCCTCTGCGTCATTTCTTCTAGATATTTTTCTGCTTCTGTGCCTCTTTCAATTCTGGATCTTGTTGATCTTTTGCATTGTGCTATTCCTCTGAGTCATCTCCTTCTTGTGCGTTTTTCTTTTCTTCTACCTCTTTCTCTTTCTATGCGTCTTTCTCTTTCTCTGCGTCTTTCTCTACCTCTGCATCTATTTCTTGTTCTTCTTCTTATTTTATGTCTTTTGATTCTAATGCGTATTGTATTCTTATACTGATTTTCCTCTATTGTGCATTCTTGGGTTTCTTCTTTGAACACTACTCTTACTTATTGTGATCCTTCTTCTATTACTTCAGCATTTGATTCTCCTTTTTTATTTTCGTCTTTTATTTTTTAACGCAAAAACGATAAAAAAATAGTATGCAACGTGCACATTGTGAATCCTATTTGCCATCACAACAGCGGTTCTGAAAAGAAAAAAAATCGTTTGGTCCGATTGGCACGCAAAACTCTCATACGCTTATAAGTCCAGACTTTCCTCGATGTTTATCGTGATTGGATACAAAGCTATTCAGTCTGAAGGAAGCTTCGAATTGGATTGGATACTCAATACATTCACAATAGTTATATTTACAGGATCAGTGCAATTGCAGAACGTTTTGTGCACGTAGCCAGAATGTGTTACCCCCTGTAGTGAAGTGTCTCCCGAACCATACTCGTTCACACATTAGAATCGATTCTGAAATGAGGTTATTTCATCGTGAGGTTTCTGCAAAATCCGTTGTATGACTATTCTGACTCAAGTGAAGGTGCCAGGACGCAATCGTTCTGGCTGATACTTAAATTCCCTACAGATTCAAATCGGATAGACTCGCCATCCAGGGTTTATTTCGTTATAATATTTGCAAAACTACCCTAAATATCGCCACTGTATATTAGGATCTTCGTTTGAATCTGTCTGATGGCAGGGTTATTTTCAGCTAAGGCTGTTTTCAACTTGTGGTTGTGGTGGTAGGCTGCTAAGGTAATTAATAGTATTCCAAAGTAATCCAATTCATATCTATATAAATAATAACGAAAGTAAAGATGTTTTATGAATAATTCTTCTTAGATAAACTCAGGCAGTTTTAATGATTTTTGAGACATAAGTGCATCATGGCTTATAGTATAATTTCAGAATTTGGTTAAATCTATCAATAAATTGTGAACCTAAGTATAGTGAAGGCTCGTCAGTTTAGGACACATTTCGATTCGCAACTGTCTTTCAACTGGCGTTAAAGCCGCTCTTTTTCTTAGTATCGGTCATGCTGATATTTTCCAGTCAGAAAGTCCCTGTTCGGTTGACCCATCAATTTGCTTTTGACAATGAAACGTAAAATGTTCTGTTAATCGTCGCGCAAAATATGTTTCAAGTATTCAGTTCACTTCACCTTTTTTACACGACGATGCTCATGACCTAAGGCGGGGTCTTCTGTCTGACTACGCAAATTCCGAAACGTCCCTTTCGCCGTCTAGCATCGGAAGAGGGTATCATTCGAGGTACGAAATAGTATATTTGAATGTGGCTCAGAGACGTTTTTAAGGCTTGAGCATATTTCAATGCAGTTAATCCGAAACATAGGGCTGCTTGAGTTACTTCCTCTCCAGAGGAAAGTGTATGAAGGGGGTTTTTCGTCCATTAAAATCGATCGTAATTAATTCAGCGAAATCTAATGGTTCAGTATGCCTTTACCACTGTTAAAGCTGGATTGTATTCTTATTATTTTAATAGTTACTATTAGTTCTCGTCGACATTTGACGCTTCTCAATTTCTTTTCGTTGCCGACATGTTGTCTTGGTCCTAGTCTCACGTTCCAATAGGTGAAGAACACTGCCATCTATAGAAATAACATCCACTGTGCTAATGGGACTAATGATCAGTTGTGAGTAGTAGTAGTGGTGGTGGTTGTGTTTGTGGTGGTGGTGGTGACGGTGGACGTGGTTGTGGTGGTCGTTAATGTGGTGATGATTACGGTGGTGGTGGTGGTGGTGGTCGTAGAAGTGATGGTGAAGGAGATTGACGAGGAGGCGGTGGTGATGTGGTGGTTGTTGTGATAGTTAACGCGCGCCAAATCAATACCCACTCACTCACTCTTCATGCGTTTCATAACTACACTGGAAAGACAGATGGATGCAAGAGACGGATGGATGGCGTTGCGCAATATTATCGAGAGAGTTTGTGATGTTCCAGAATGTTGCGAGCCGATCATTCACCTGCATACACTTTGACAGCAATATTGCACTCGTAAACAAAACTACGTAATATCTTGCTGTATTATTGCGCAGGAAGTAAGTGTCTTGTTTTTATTTTTTTGTGACGAATGAAATTTCTTTCAAAAGGCGTCTTCCATTCGATGTTTCAAACTTTCGAGTTTTACCACATACGAGAATACAGAATTGTGCTACAGGGAAAATATGGTTAGTCTAACTATTTATATTTGTAGAGTATTTATTCTTCAGCCTTATAGGACACAAAATCACAAACAAACATAAAAACAACAAACAATAAAGGTACGAAGACAAATCTAAACAAAGAAATCGCTATATCGCGTGAATATTTCGGATGCAAACTTGACACATAGTCCTACAAGTCTCTGCCTATGCGACACGAAAGGTAATTTCCGTAAGTTGGGAATTGCACAGCCGCCATTGTGATTTTATATCCAGCTTTTTATCGTTTGTGTTAATTCGCATGAAAGCGACTCAACTTTCTCACCTGTGTATTACACAGGCTTCCTTTGACGTTACCGTGTCGGCGGCGCGTGTCCAAAGAACTTACTTCGAATAGGTGCGCCCCGCGGGCGTCCCCTTACACGCCTGGGGGTGACTTTTACTTTTTCATTCAGATGTTGATCTCAGTTAACTCTATCCAAGCTCTCTGGTTGGTAGAGCGTGAGATATCATTCAAGAGAAATATTTTTTACGGACATCTAAAAAGGTTCCTTAACAACCCACGCGGATGTAAAGCTTCAAATATCCTCGCACTTCAGTCCGGATCGTACACGCGCAATGCGGGTTCAGAGGTCATTAAGCTAAACACTAACCCATGATATGTGAATGTTACCGCTTGTAAAGACCAGATGCTTCGTTTTGGCACCATGAAGTCGTCATCTGAAACTGTCGTGAATGGTCCTACATCTACGTGTATTTCCGTGACTTGCGCTGCAATAGAAAAGCGCAGAGCTCCGCAGCGCCCGAGAGCTCCTTTTCCCCGTTAGCGCCGCGAGGTAGCGTTGTGGGCGCGGCGCGTGAAAAGCCAATTCCCGCCCGCGTCGCGCAGCGGACGAGAGCTAAGGCGCGGGCGGAGGGACCGCAGCGGCCCAGCATGAGCTTTTCTTTTATGCCGCGCGCGTGCCGGCGCCGAAGCGATCAAATCAGGCGCCGCCCGCGCCCTCTCCGACGCCGGACAGCGCCGCCCCTGCCCGCCGCGGAACGGCCGTCCTGCACATCCCGACCGCCAAGCCCGCCCCGCTCCATCCCATATCAACGCCCACCCTTGCCTCGTGTTCCTGCCACCCGCTGTCGCGCCACGGCCGCGCCCGCTCAGTCGGCACAACCTTTGGGGCCGATCTTTCGCCGCGCAAGTACCCCGTCCTCCGCTCCTTTCTACCCTGTCCCCTCCACGTACCATACCCGTTCGACCTCTTCTTCATCTGTTTCGTCTAGTCGATCTCATCTCGGGCCCGTCACGATTCCATTCTTTCCTGTCCCGCTTAGTCACGTCCTTCGCGCCACCCTTTGTACGGTTCACGTACCCAAACACTCGCCTCCCCCGCTTCAACACCACCATTACGGTTTTTTGGACCCCCCGTAATGCGATCGACTCCCCCGCCCGGCCGCTGCCCTCTCCACTCGTCTAGCACCGAATCCTCACGCCCCGTTCGCCCCCGTCACCCCCGTCTCTGCCTCGGTCTCGCCTCGTCCGCCTCGTCTGCGCCTCGTCAGCCCATCCGCTCCGTCACGTGCCGCCGTACGCCCGTCACGCCCCGTCACACCCCGTCTACGCCCGTCACGCCCCCGTCACGCCCTCCGTCACGCCCCGCGTACGCCCCCCCGTCAAGTCCTCGTCACGGTCCCCAACACCCGCCGCTACTCGCCCCCGTCTCTCCCTCTCTCGTTATCTCCGCCTCGCTTCTGTCGCTCATCCCCTCCCCATAATCCCCGCGCGATTGCGTCCCCGTTGCATCTGCCCCTGTCATACCGCCTCGTCCGTGTGTCGAACGTCCCCCCCGCTGCGTTACGTTCTCTGCCCGTCCAGCAGCACGTTTACCCTTCTATACGTCCTGTCTTTCTCGTTCCGGTTTCGGTGTCCCGCCCCCTTCTTCCATCTCCGGCCCGTCCAATCCTCTCACTCATTGCTCTTATTACTATTTCTTGACTATTTCTCCTCGCCGCCACCCGGAACATACGCACTTGCATCCTCAAGAGAAACCTACCTGTAAATGTTTAGATCAGGGACAGTTAGTTTCGTCTTTCCCCAGAGTTCAGGTTAGTTGCTTTCTCTCTTTCTCATGTCTGCAGTTCTCTTCTTTCGCCTTGCTATACCTGGGATGTAACAGGAGTGAAATGGAAAATTGGTTGGTTGCCACTGCCGGCGATTTATTGGAATAGATATCAAGCGACGCCATTGTCAAATCGCAAAATAATGTGTGCTAGATTTCATCGTTAATCCTATTTTCCTCGCGATTGCCTTTAAAGACTATATTTCAAAAAAACGTTTCAAAGTGTTAAGATCGATAAATAATTTAGAAATAATTAGACCTAAGTATCAACTTTTATTTGTAATCACGTTTGCCTCGATCGTTTTACTCAAATCAGACTTTTGAGTATCCAACAAATCTGTCTATAAGACCTACATGTTGTTACTCCTATTAAATACGTGTCTGGTATTCACTCGCCTTCACTTCACGTTTTCCAAGCATTAATGCATTCTAAGCATTAATGCGGTTCGCAAAAACCCTTTATTTACGGTCTGGCTTGGTGCGCTGAACTACCTTTATATTAAAAAAGATATGCTATTTGCGTATCTTTCTCTCTCTCTCTTTCTACTCTACCTCTATCTTCTGTCTCTGTTTATCTCTTTCTATCTCTGTCTCTCTTTAAATTTCTCTTCTTTCTATCCCTTGCTCCCTCCCTCACTCTCGCTTCTCACTCTCTCTCTCGCTCCTCTGTCACTCTCCTCCCTAACCCTTCTTGCTCGCTTTTTCTTGCTCTCTCGTTCTTCGGCATAATCCTCTCTCTGTGTCTCTCTTCGCAATCTTCCCTCTCTCTCTCTCTCGCTAATTTCCTCTCTTCTCTGCTATCTTCCTCTCTCTCGCTATCTTCTCTCTCTCTCTCGCTATCCTTCCTCTCTGCTCTCTCTCGGCTATCTTCCTCTCTCTCTATCTTCCTCTCTATATCCTCTTCTCTCTCTCGCTTTGTTTCTTCTCCTTCGCCCATCTTCATCTGTCTCATTATCTTTCTCTCTCTCGCTCTCTTTCTCTCTCTCGCTCTCTTTCTCTCTTTCTCTCTCTCGCTCTCTTTCTCTCTCTCTCGCTCTCTCTCTCACTCTCTTTCTCTCTCTCACTCTCTTTCTCTCTTTCTCTCTCTCTTTCTCTCTCTCGCTCTCTTTCTCTCTCCCTCTCTTTCTCTCTCTAGCTCTCTTTCTCTCTCTCGCTCTCTTTCTCTCTTTCTCTCTCTCTCGCTCTCTTTCTTTCTCTCGCTCTCTTTCTCTCTCGCTCTCTTTCTCTCTATCTTTCTCTCTCTCGCTCTCTCTCTCACTCTCTCTCTCTCTCACTTGCACACGCACGCGCATGCCATTTCTTGAACGTCGGGGGAAGAGTAGCCTTTGGCCCTGCTAATTGATCAATGTTTGAACATTGATTTTCATGAAATGAAAATTTATTTTAAAATTGAACAATACAGTAGTAATTCCTTTATTGTTTTACATACATCTATTTCAATCATAGTAGCATACATTCTGTTAGCAATTATCCTCTATCGGAAATAAGATTTATAACCATTAAATACAACTAGAATATTAAAGAACATCGTTCTATTACGTAAACAGTGTTACATTCAGACAGTGAAGTCTTACGACTTTCGTGATTGTTCTGAATAATTAGAGCAAATTCAAAAGCATTTAATTTCAATGCAGTGCTCTTTTCCAGAGAGGCTCCTGTAATACAGGGAAATTGCAGGTGCGTGCGTATCTTCGAAGCTAGTGATGATGCGACATGCGAATTTTACCAAACATCAAACTTCAAAAATTAAAACTTCCACGTGAATTATAGATCAACCAAAAAGTCATCTATGTTTCAACGGGAGATTAGTAACATCTAATACTAAACTCGCGGTAATTTGTCACTAACTATTTAACTGAAAACAAGTAACAAAATAGTAAGAAATAAGCACAGTAGATCAATAATATACGAAGAGCACTCCTTTCGTTTGAACACTGCAATGGTATCATTAGATGTTATTCTTATTTTAACTTTTACAAAATTGTAATTACGAGACTTTTTCATTCATAAAAAAACATCGAAAACGTAAAAACTCCATCACAAATAATCGATGTAAAAATGTATTGTAATATATTTAATATACCGCTATTTGAAACACCGATAATTCAATAAAAACATCGATGTTCTGAAAATATCGACATCAATGAGCAGCGACTGTAACATCCCCCACTTTCCAGCCACGCCGCCAATCGACCTGCCCCCTCCTCGCCCCCTCCCCCCCTCGTGTCCTCGATTGGCTTGCGTGCCGCTCGCGAGCATTTTCGTCGACAAATAGCTATAGCACGCGCATAACTCCAGAAAGCGGCCGCGAGAGGTGGCTCAGGGCATCAACTGCTGTCACTGCAGTCCCTCTGACTGGGAGGTCCTAGGATAGAGTTCCGATGGTGGCGGGGTTGTCGACACTAGCTTGTCAGCTAGGTCGAATTCAGTCGCTGTCTGAAGGAGAATTCTAGCGGCCGATCGGTGTTTTTTCTTGGTTTCTCCGATTAACACCAGGCGAATGCCGGAGCAGAACCCTAACAAACGGGCCACGGACCGCGCGCGATCTTTCCTTCCTATTCGTTGTCCTATCCTACCCCTTACACCAGCATGCACTACACTCCACACATGGCGTGAGAACGGTGGGGAGCTTAGAGCTCTTCCCGGCTGTGATGGTTAAGATCAACACCAGGCGAATGCCGGAGCAGTACCCTAACAAACGGGCCACGGACCGCGCGCGATCTTTCCTTTCTCCTTCATTGCGCTATCGTCATCCCTTACACACACTTACACTAACATGCACTACACTACTACGCGAGCCGGGAGACCGGTCGGGATCTTAGATTTCGTCCCGGATGAGGCGGTGCCGCGCTGGTGGGAGATACATGGTTGGGGAAACCCCCGCTACCCGGCGGTACATTGGCGCCGTATCTGGCCATACATCAAGGGAAAGTTCACTGCCACCTCACGAGTAAAAACATGCATTACACTTACGGGACTAATCACCTGATTACTTGGCTCGCCTGGAATTGAAGTGAACTAAATGAATGCCTTATTTTACGTGGCGAGACTCAGGCCATTAGGTCTGCTCTTCCGTCTGACCATGCAAATTTCGGTACGCTCCTTCTTTCACCAACTAGCAGAGAAAGGAGGTATTTCTTGGACGAGAAACAGGCGATTTGAATTTAGCTCAGCAGGGCTGTCATTTAGCTTGAGGATCTTTTACATGCCAGTAAATCTATCCTAATATGGGACTGACGGCTTTACTGCCCGAAGGTATACGAAGGATTTTTTCGCTTCGATCGGGTTTGAACCCGCCAACGTGGGTAGAACAGTCCAAAACGCTAACCGTTGCACCGTCACCGCGCACGCTAATCACAATCAATCAATCGAATAAGCGTCGAAGCGTTTTCTGTGGTTTCTCTAATTAAGTCTTTCCAGTGTCTTTAACAAATAGTCTCGCACGTGATCTTTCCCTCTTCTTTGTTCTAGCCCCTTCCCTTACGTTCACTTACGCGTACTACGCTATCAAACATGTCGAGAGAGCAGACGGAACCTTAGAACTTGAGCCAGTTGGGGCAGTTGTGAGAGTCAATATCTGAAGGGGGAACATCACAAGCCTACGTCCATGTCGGCTCCGGATCTCACGTTTAATGGTAGCAGAAACACTGCCGTCTCTCTATCTCGAAGAAGTATGAAACTTACGGGTCTAAGGACCATAGCAAGTCCGGACTGGAATTTTCTATGTGGTGATGATTTATTGATGTTTGATGGTGGGATTCGGAGCTCATATACACGTCGGTTTGCGAGGATTACCCTCTGCAGGTATTTTCCAGCAGCAGATCACCATCACAGGCGGAACATGTACTAAGCCCCTGACTGGCCTCCCCTCATGTGTGTAAAGGTAGTGCATGGAACTGTAAGTGGGCGTGAGGAAGGGGATCTAAACTTCGGTTCTGATAGTTACGATAATCATGACGGACGAATAATGAATGATTGTGGATGCGTTGAATATTCATATTAGACAAATGTTGCTTTGTAGACCCAACTATAGTACCTACTTTGCACGGAACTTGATTGGCAGACGTGATGTATTTGGACCCTCCTTCATGCTGCCCATTGTGGCCATCTCACCGTGATGAAAGCCCTAGGCGGCCATAAGTCGTATGTGCTGGCGACTTCTGAAGCGCTTGATCACATACGGGGATGAAATGACCACCAAAATTACCTTTCTTGAGTTTGCACTCTCTTAATACATTGGGTGATTGTGGTTGTATTGATTACATTATCTTCCTTTTTCGTACATGAAAACTCCTTTGGACAGCTTCATGAAGTCGACCTCTTCTGTCGTATGTCTCTGAGAAGAGGGTATCGGGTTATGTCTACTACAGAACTCTTTGATCTTCAATACCTATTTATGCGATATCTAAAGAGTAGACGTAAACCAAAGGCAGATATAAAAGCAAACGGTTGAAGGCAGACTTTTGAAGTTACGGTACTTGCATGATTTTCGTGTCATCGCTAAGAAACTTCAATATAATTGTTGCTTGATGGTAGGGGAATGAGTTCGAAATTACGAAAATATGTTGTTGGCAAAGGCGGGTTGAAATTATGAACACAAAGAGTGCAATCACGTAGTCAAATTCGGTATTTCTCTAGCTTGTTCTTTTTGAACTCTGAAATAGCTATGAAATAAGAAATTATTGTGCATATGATCAAAATTCATCTTCAGCTAAATTTTAAGATTAAAATGGGGTGCAAAGGTTTTGTATGTAGACGTTGATGATGTCTATTTTGCAATCTCACTGAGACTTGTTAAAAAAAGCTCGTTTTCTAAGCTGTGAAATACATACTTCCGATCTAGAATTTGTTCAAAAAATGTAGACGTTATCATCTTCCAAAATAATTATACCATCCACTATCTTTAGCTTTAAGACTACGAATGCTATATCTTCTTCGTCCATCCACTTGTTTTATAGCATCATTGAAACGGGAGTATATCATCGGTTTGCACTGTTGTCTTTCCCGTTATCTGCATTGTTCGAGTTCTCACGTTATCTTACACTTCCGCTACTTCACTTGATTTGTTTGAAAATAGAGATTGTTCGAATGTTTACATTATGTGTTATATGTTACTTCTCCTTCTATACCAGTTGTGTTACATATGTCTACAAATACATTTACGAAATATGTATTTTATGTAAGTAGCACATTAAATCCGTGAAATTATTTTGCTCTTAATCATAAGTTTTCAAAATTCCTATTTCATAAGAAGGTTTAAGATTTTCACCATTAAATTTGTAAGTTTCTTTTCGTGCTTACATTGTTTAAAGAAAACAACGAATTTTGGTGATTGCGGATCAAAATATTTGTTTTTAACTAGGCAATGATATAAGCTGTGTACAGTTACATATAAGTAAAAATGGTGGACACTGTCACAGTTATGTTCAATAATTAGCACAATTGAATAATTTCATTTAAGATAAGTTCATTACCGAATACTGTACTGTTAAACAAAGATAATGCAATCAAAAGAATAAAAACACACTCATATCGCACGGCCTTATTATCCATTAAGAAACAAATAAGATTTTACTACAGACAACGTATGAATACACTTGTACCAAAAAATGGTATTTATTGTGTTTATTTAAAAAAATGGTATTACGAGAGTGCTGAATAACACAGATTGAACGATATCGCAAAAGAGTCAGTTGGTTCAATTGTACATCGGTACATTGAAGTATTGCTCCACTTATACATCGGTTTAATGACGCTTATAAATATAGCTAAGGTTGTTTTGTTTCAAAAAGAAAAAATAAGAAAACTCTCTTTCCAGTTTAAAAAGCGAAGATCTGCAACTGCAATAGGGGGTCAAAAATATTTCATTACGACACACAAAGTGTTAAGTACTGGCAGTATTGGCATAAGAACATTAAAATGCTCATGAGCCGTAGTATTCATTGGTTGTTTCTAAAAACGTCTCCTACAATAGTAATTACTGCCGTTAATGCAGAGAATGTTTTAACGTGGAGGATGGAATTGTTCCTCACCTAATGAATAGTGACATACACTTCACTACCACACAAGTCGGGAGACTAATCTGGAGCTTAGATCTTTTCCCTGCTTGGGTGGTGCCCCGCTGGTGTGAAATACCTGGTTGGGGAAAACCCTGCAAGCGGACGTCGACTCCGGATCTCACCTTTCAATAGAGGAAGAACGGCGCCACCTTCACGATAAAAAGCATGCACTGCAGTTACGGGATTGATTACCTTGGCCGTTGACGCTCCTGCAATCATCAATCAATTACATAAGACTTTGACGCCCTTTTTTTTAAAAAAAAATGATTGATTACGGCCGCATCAACTGCCCGCGTTATTCCCGTAAGTGTAGTGCATTTTTAATCGCGGGAGGTGGCTGTGATCTTCCTGTCCCCTAACTGACTGGCGAGATTCGGCGCTGACCTAAGTCACTTTGCGGGATTTTTCGCCAACCAGTCAAATTATTCAGGGGACCCACTGTCCCCCTCTCCCCACACCGAGTGCACACATCTCACGTACAGGGGCTTAGTCACGATCCAAACCCACGACCTGCCGTTTGCACGTCCGCAACTTAATAAAGTCTCCCCC
>BOPP01000143.1:373886-399604 GCA_017312745.1 Gryllus bimaculatus
TAGATCCATACGTAGCTCCCCATGTATCTGGGAATTGGGTATAAACCAGGGTGCTTGTATGATTTTTCCTAAGGCATTTGTTTTGTACCGTCTGAAGTTTCTCTATTGATGAGGGTGCTGCATTTCCCCAACATCTTCACTGAGGATGACGACAAGTCGAATGCCGTGAAGTAGGGCGCTTGGAAACGTGGCAACCGCGCAGCCAGAGAGTCGGCGCGGCTGCGCGAAATGCGATGTGACCTTTTGCGACCGCGCTCTGTCCGCTTGTGACTGTGGCTCGTCAAAAGGACGATTGTAACCGAGAAGGCGTGTCGTCTTTTTTTTTCCTAGCGGCAGTCCCGTGCAGTTTCAGGCTCCGCAAAATCTCCCCTCCGGGCCGGCGTGTGTCAGTTCCAGACGCGATGAGGGAGTACGCGGCGTAGGACGTATTAACCACGTAGAAAGTAAAAAATACATTTTTGTAATTTTTGAAAAAAAACAAGAAAATGAACAAACATGGCGTTTATTTCATGATAGAAAGTGAATTTACCTCTATACCAAAAGTTTAAAGTTTTTTAGAAAATCTTGTTTTTGTAATTGTTTAAAGTTGCAAATATTACACGCAATATTGCTCTAAAACTAATAATTTTTGTAAACAAATGTACATGAAATTATTGAAAATACTAAGGAGAACAAACTTTATTAGAAGGAAAAATTACTACCCTCACTCATGACGGTAGAATCTGTGAACGCAAACTGACGTCAGAGAGAAGGGAGACAATTGCACAGAATGTCGTCTCAAAAACATTGAATTTCTAACTTTCCGGCAGACAGTCGTGCCAAAAATTTCGTGTAAGATAAATTAAGAAAATCAATTAAACAAATTACTTACTAAAAAAATATTTCTGGACGATTGCAATCCTTACCTCTCAATGGGCAACCGATGTTTTCTGAACGGCGATAATATACTCCCGCAAGACGCTTCAATTCCGATTGTGAGAGATGATTGAACGAAAATAAAGGTGATCGGAAGGAATGATCGTGCGCGATTTGTGATCCGTTGCATAGAATGCTGCCGCTGCAAAGAGCAAAGTAAACAATAAACACTTGACAGTTGAATAGGTGATTTTCAAAGAGAAATAAGTTCACTTTTTTTTTCGTAAAAATAGTTGAAATGCACATTTTTATTCTTATTCTTCCCAGATGACAACTGTGGATGTAATTAAGTTTTTTTCTCAGAACTATGGAACAAGTACTTATTTCCTGTTTCAAAACAGCGATTCGGTAGGCTTATGAATTCCACACTGACATGTGCCATTGACGAGAACTTTATTTTCTGACACCTTACATTTCTGACAACTTTACAAATACATTTCTGACATTTTACCGCGATCGAATCTTCGACCTTCAAACCACTGTAACGCACGAGCCATGAAAAGTTGAGGGTAGGATAGAAAAAGAAAGATTGAGCGCGGTCAAGGGTGCTGCACCTGCATTTATCTGGAAGCCATCAGGAACACCACGGAAATCACTGAGTGGAATATTTGACATACGAATTTGATTCTGGCTCGCGCGATAAACTCACCGACGTCAAACGCTCCACGAGAACTTTCGGCAGCTGGCAGGAATCGAACGGATGACCTCCCAATCACCGATAAACTCTTGCATTAATGTGGTGCCCAAAGGAGCCTCACCACAGCTATTGGTACATGCTGATTAACTAAATCAAAATTAATTGATAAATATTCACTTCTCACGTAAGATGTATATGCACCAGACAGTAAAATTTGCATTTATCCATTTTGCGTACCCCCTAGAGCAAAATATAAGAGTGTATTCTTATATTTTTTGAAATATTTTGAAAAGGTTGAGAAAATATATTTAAGAATATTAAACCTTTATTAATGCCCACACAATTTCGCAGTTTTGCATTTTAATTCATTCCAAAAGTTCCTTTATGCTTTCAGTAATTTCATATCACAATTATTACCAAAAGAGTGCAGCGGTATGTAACATTAGGATTACTTACAACTGTCCATATCAACACCGGTGGTAGCAGGCTTGGCAACATAGATGAAACGGAGGCGGCACCGGCCGAGGCAGGTCAGAGCTTGGATTGGGGGAAAGGTTTTGAGTTGATTTGGGATAATGATGAAATTTTGAACGCGGCACGAGACGAATTAATAGTTAGGACACAATGTAGATTTTTTAAAAGCTTTGTTTACTGTTTATTTACAACGTCCTTTTTAGTTTAAACATTCAGTAAATTGGTTCTTGAAGATGAACTTAAGAAGAGGAAAAGGTGATTTATACTTAAAAAAAAATTAATTAAAAATGATGTGTAAAATTTTCTATGAAACGAACCCAATTTCACTAACCTTTATCTATTCTAAGTTGATTTTTTGAAGGAATGCATGGAAGTGGAAGGCGTGACTATTAGCAGAACGTTCGCGGCTCGCGAAGAGTAAAAGAGCGATTATGATAACAATGCGGCGACTATCGATGAAGAAAATGATTCTGATACTCCTGTAAAAGGAGTATGAATGTATTAGGAAACCTTGAAGACCACTATCTGCAAGTAGAATATTTTGAAATATAATGAAAATTTTCTCTCAAACCAATTAAGACATCAATCTGAAACTTTTAAGACCTAATAATTATATCGGTTTGTTTACACTGAATCGTTCTCAGTAAAATAAGTACTAAAGTTTTGGAAAATTTAAGAGATTTATGACATAAAATGTGTAAAAAAATTTAATTAAAAAATATTTCTTCCTTCGGCTCCCCCTGAAGACATTAACCTTCGACAGTGTATTTCTTACAAAATTAGTTTGATCGGAATCGCAAGTCGAGGATATTATGTCTCTTGAGTCGCTGAAGGTTCTCACCACTATCCAGCAAATCGATGGGTAAAGTGCTTGGATGTTGGATCAGACGCGTATTTGGATTTTGTTGTATGAGTATGTTAGATACGTAAATAGTCCATTGACTATTTCACGTCGAAATTTTATTCGAATCCCGGGAGAATTTCTGTATTTCTTTACTTGCAGAATCCCACTGTTGGATTTCGTGGTAGTTTCGTTGCAGTAGTTGTTCCATACTGGTCGGATATACAAAGTAGATAGACTTCCTTCCTTATCTTGTCTAATAGACGACCGTGACAAATAAAAGTCCGAGAAACTCTGGGTACTTTTGATAGATTCTAGTAAATTCGTGTTATTGCGAATTCCATTTCGCATTCTCTGGTTATCGATCCGGCAACTCGAGCACCGCTCTAGGTCGAGGTGGCGCTGCCGTCTGACCTTTGGAGGCTCCTGGGCACAAACGAGCGGTCGTCCAAAGGATTGGAACTTTGGTCAGGAGGCACGCGGGAGGAGGAGATACGATTGGGTTTGGGCGGATAAGCGATTGAACTGGTGACTATTCACAAGAACAATCCCGTGGAAAGACAGGTTTTCCCGAGATGGATGATTGAACGAGTTGACTAACTAGTGGTCGCAGTGGAGTCAGGATTTAGGTCAGGAATTTCCGTCCCACTTCTTGCATCCGACTTTTTTAAGCAATGGGTATCTTCATAGACCTTTTTGAACTCGTATACTACTTGCGTAATATAGAGAAAGAATTGCAATGCTGCATCAAAAAAAATATGATTTTTTGGCAGAAAAATTGGCGTTGCGGCTCCTTAATACCAAAAAAGCTTTCAGCATTATGTAGAATTTCGGCAAGGGATTTTATTATATTTCAATACCTCGCCCTGTAAGAATTATTTTCGGTCTAGGACAAAAATTGCTTCTGATTCTAGAACTGAAAATATTTTCGGAAATAGTACCAGAAGTACTTTTGAAATTAGTACTGACACTACTTTCGTAATTAGTACTGATTGTACGTTTGGAACAAGTACTGAAATTACTTTTGATACTATTACTAAAAATGCTTTCGAAATTAGAACAAAACACTGCAGGGAGTAGAACTAAAAGCGCTTTTAAATTCCGTGCAATATCCTTTCAGTTTTTTCACTGCATTCGACTTTCAGTAATCAGAAAAACATACCCCCAAAACGCCGAACGAAAATTACTGTCTGTTCTCATAATCGTCAATAAAATTTCTGTCATTTACAAAAATTGTAAAACTCGTAAGGTCTAAAATTGAACATTGTACAGAAGAAACAATTCTAGAATACATAATTGTACCAAAGTGCTTGTAGATGTCGCGAAGTGGTTCTCGGTCTCTTTGCCTTGTGTGATTAACTCTCCAGTTCAGTCATGGAAAAATCAACGCCTTGAAATTACTACTTTATGATAAATTTAAGTAAACATCAATTGGAAGTATTTATTTTACTTTGGTTTTTGTGGGATGAAAACAAATAAATTTGAAACAAATGCCAAATAGAGCAGTTCCGAAGTGCCAGTCTTTTCATGAGTCCCATCTGTAACTCTCGAGCGTGTTTATGTTCTCCCTAGAAGGCACACCCAGGGCCTCCAAAAACGTTTAAACGTTTTTTTTATTTTTACTCTGCCGAGCTGCATTTTTGGGTGCTTGCCCTCCGTGTTATCTGTTTTCTATCTTTCTACTTTCATTTTAGTCACTGTCAAAGGAAACATTCTCTCAAGTTACATAGATGGGTCCTTAAATTTGATTCAATTGCATCAATTCCTATGCCGTGTTTTTAAGGTCTTATTCATATTTATTTGAATAACAATTATTTGTGAAACATTAAGAATTGACTTTTATTGAAATTACTAGCAGAACACTGCTGATGTTGTTCTGCCCTTCATCTCTCATTCTTCCTATCCTCCTCTATCCCTTCTTCCCAGAAAAAATCTAATAGAATAGATCTCATCCTTTATATTACGGTGTGAGGAACGTTTCTTTGTGGCTTCATCATTTTAGTTGTTAATGCTCTAGTACGTCTAGTTATTTAACGATATAGATTCAAAAACGTTCTGCCGAGTGTGTTGCGGGTTGCATTCGACATGAATATTTTGTTTTCTTCTAAACGTCATCCACTGAATTTTTCCGTATTTTTCCAAATTTACGTGCATTTTTCGGAATCATATTGCACAGTGCCTCAGAGTCCTTGCACATGTTCTTTGGATCATCTGAATCTTATGGTTAACCGGCACGTACACCTTTTATTTTGCTACAAGTGTGCACGCCCCTTTCCTTCCTGCGGCGAAACGAAGAATGCGGATCCGAATGGCCAATCCGACAGCGTGTGGGGCGAGGCGGGGTGGGGAGAGTGACCTTTGGCGGTTGTTCCGCAGGTGATTGAAACGAATGGCCGATGGATGCGGCGGTGCCGCTGATAGGGTTTTACGACCTTTTCAACGCCCGACCAAAGGCTGTCCCCGCGCGGACGTCATTTGGGACAGGGCCTCCGCCCGGGCGAGGGAGGGGAGCCGCGGTGTGTGGCGATAGTCTGTGAGGGTAGCGGTGATGCGGGATAGCCGATGCGGGTAGTCGTTGGGGGACAATCGTTGGGGGACAGTCGTTGGGGGACAGTCGTTGGGGGACAGTCGTTGGGGGACAGTCGTTGGGGGACAGTCGGTGGGGGACTGTCGGTGGCGGACTGTCGGTGGGGGACTGTCGGTGGGGGACAGTCGATTCGGGACATTTTTGGGAGGCAGTCGGCAGGGAACAGTGGTTCGGGACAAGCGATTGGGAGAATTCATTGGGATCACCCAGCAGAATCAGTAAATGGGAAAATTGTTGTAGACAGTCGGACGTGGAGATATTAACTGAAGGACTCAAGGGGAGAAGTATGATGTCATTAATAAGTGATAAAAAATTACCAATGTAAGCTCTTAAAACAACAGTTATTTTTCTGTATTATTAGTTTCACAAGGCATATTTCAGAAATTCATGAAACAATAAAATACCTCTCTGATGCGAATACTGCAAAACATATCTCCCTTACAAACCACATTAAAAACTGTCGGAATACCCTACATTTCTTTTGTTGTAAATTATTTCATATGTTTTAAATGTTTTTGAGTTATGCACTTTAAAAGTGCCCCAGCTCTTATTGACTCACGTTAGGAGGGACTGCTGAAAGTCACTAATAACTTTGTATTTATACACAAATATAAACATGTTAATAATATAGTGTTAATGTTGTTTTACTTTTTGTAGTTGCAGTAATTATCATTGTTATAATTGAGGTGTTAAATGATTCGATCTCGGTGGCGGTTTGACGGTCTAGAGCAACAGTGTAAATACTAAGATTATATCTTGTGTTATGTTTGGGAAATAAATGTAAATATTCTCCTTCTGCGAAACGTAAAAAATAGTCTACGCAGGTATTTAAATAAATAAGTTCATAGATTATTTCCACTTCTGTAGAAAAGGGGTTAGCGGATGGGAAATAGAATTTCCAATACAGATGAGCCCATGTCATTGCAGATGTTTATTCCCACTGCTATCGTCACCTTCTGCATTTCCGACGATTATACTTGGATTTATTCGGAGCTGCATTTGAAGTGAATCAGCTGTTAACGGTTTCATTAAATAGGGAGCTTAAACGTCACCACAGTGACATATAACGCAGCTCTAAATAAATACTACTATAGAGTATACGAACATCAAAGGACAGTTATAGGATGGTTTGTAATCATCACATCGCTGGTGTGCAGGACGAAAAGGAAGATGGAATATACTAAGTAGATAATCATGGCGATGTGTTTACCGCTCTGAAGAACCAGTTACTTTTGAACGCCTAGTTAAAGATAGACCGGCTGAGTGAGCTCAGAGCCAGCATTGCCGATGACTCGGTTGTGACCCTGACCGAGAAGTCACAGGGGTTTAATTCAGCCGCTGTCTGGAGAATTCTAGCTGTTGGCTGTTCAGATTAGTAGTTTTCCGAGGTCTTTCTTGTCAATATCAGACAAATGACTGAACAGTACCCTAACAAACGTGCTGCAGACCGCCGCGCGAACTTTCCTTCCTATTCCTAGACCTATCATTATCCTTACGTGTTCCCACTTACACTTACATGCACGACGAGGGATTAGTCAGTGGCTTTGAACTTGGTCTGGGTGGAGTGGAGTCCGTTCGGGGGGTGATACCTTGAGGGGGATTTCCCATCATAAGCGGACATGTTGGTCGCCGGCGATCTCTTAGTAAAAAAAACAATCACTACACTAACGGAACTAATGATGTGTAATGATGACATACTCGTCGGCTAGCGATAATTTTCCCCAACTTAGTGCCTCCCACCAGCGGGTCACCGCCCCAGTCGGGACAACCTCTAATCTTACGACCAGCCTCCCGGTATGTGTGATAGTGTAGCGCATGTATGAAAGGGTAGAGGATATGGAAGATCGCGCGCTGTGCGTGGTCCGTACCTGAGGCCACTCCTCCGGCTTTCGTCTGGTGTCGATCCGAGAAACTTCTGACGATTTCAGATTAGAGCAGCCGGCTGCTAGAATTTTTCTCCGGACATCGACAGAATTCGACGTAGATATGTAGCGAAAATCCTGCCACCTTCGGGAGGGAAACCCTAAGCTCTCCCAATCATAGATATATCAGTGGTGCATCAGTTGACGCTCTGGGCCAAGTAAGCCTGTACTTTGAGCTAGAGCTCATTCCGTTTGTGGACCGAAGTATGTCCGCGACACCTCGCAAACGGATATCTCCCTCCTGTGGGGTAGAGCCCCAGCCGGGACGTGTTCTAATTTCCCCACCGATCTCCAGGAACGTGTGGTAGAGTATTACATGTATGTGAGGGTTGCGGGTAAGACAATAACAAAGGAGCCACACGCTATGTTTTACAGTTACTGCTCTGGCTGAAAGTACGGAGAACTACCGATCAGACCAGCCAACCGCTAGAATTATCCACCAGACAGCAGATGAATTCAATGTAGCTAGTGTGGAAGCAGTGGGGATTATAACCCAGAACCTCCCGCTCAGAGACATCTGTTGCCGCCCTGGACCACCAAAGCAGTTCCTCGTTTCAAATCTCATGCGGTTCGTCGACCGGAGTGTGTCAGCTTGACCTCTACGTATTTCCCAAACCAGGTATCTGCCCCCTCCCAGCGGGGTGGCGCCGGCGTCGGCACGGCGGCCGGGACGACTTCTAAGCTGCCTACTTGTCTTCGACGTCTGACATGTGCGCTGCAGGGCTGGCGGCAACGATCTAACGCGCGTACGCGGGTGGGAGCGGGTGGGGGCGTGTCGCGCTGCGGAGGTGTCCGTCGCAGGCCTAGTTCCGCGAGCGCCCGCGTGCGGCGCGGGGACTGCGGCGTTGCCGGCGCCGCCGCCGGGGCCTGCCGCTGCTGCTGCTGCTGCTGGTGGCGGTGGCGGTGGCGGTGGTGGTGGCCGGGCTGCGCGCCGAGTGACGTCACGGCGAAAGCGATCGATGAGCGGTCGGCGGAGGCAGCGGGTGGCGCAGACGGCGAGCCAGCGGTGGTGATGGGCGGTTGGAGCACTGCGTGTTGGGTGGCAGTGGTGGAAAAGGTGGGGTGGGATGTGGAAAAGGGGTAGAAGTGGTGATGTGGAAGTGGGGGAGGGATAACTGGTGTGGGAGGCGGTGGTTGATGGCCGTTCGAGAGCGTGGGATTGCGTGTTGGGTGGCAGTGGGAGAAGAAGGTGGGAAGGGATGTGGAAAAGGTGCTAGAAGTAGGAAGGAAGGAGGGGGAAATTGGTGGCGGAGACGGTGCTAGAAACAGTGGGTGGCGCAGGACCGGCGAGCCAGCGGTGGGGATGGCGGTTGGAGCACTGCGTGTGGGTGGCAGTGGAGGAAAGGTGGGGGTGCTAGAAGATGTGGAAGTGGTGCTAGAAGTAGTTTATAAGGGAGGGAGGAGGGGAAATTGGTGTGTGGAGACGGTGCTAGAAACAGTGGGTGACGCAGGCGGCGAGCAGCGTGTTGATGGCGCGTTGGAGAGCGTGGGACAGCGTGTGGGGTGGCAGGGGAGGAAAAGTGTGGGTGGGGATGTGGGAATGGTGCTGAAGTAGTTATGAGGAGGGGGAAATAGAGGAACGGTAGCTAGAAGCACCAGTGGGTGCGCAGGACCGGCGAAGGGCAGGGTGATGAACGGCGGTTGGAGCACTGCGTTTGGGTGGCAGTGAGAGAGAAAGGGGTGTGGCTGTGAGAGGAATGTGGAAGGTCGCTAGAAGTTAGTTTATAGGGAAGGGGGCAGGGGAAATTGGTGTGTGGAGACGGTGCTAGAAACAGGGGTGACGCAGGCGGCGAGGCAGCGGTGTTGATGGGCGTTGGAGAGCGATGGGACAGCGTGGTGGGTGCAGGGATGAAAGGTGGGCGTGGCGGATGTGGAAGTGGTGCTTGAAATAGTTTATGAGGAGGGCGGGGAAATAGAGACGGGCCTAAGCAGGGTGGCGCAGACCGGCGAGGCAGCGGTCGTGGATGGCGGTTGGAAGCGTACTGCGTGTGGGTGCAGGGAGGAAGAAGGTGGGTGGGATGTGAAAAAGTTTTGGGGGTTGGGGCTTTGAAAGTTAAATTTTTGATGAGAAAGTGGGGGAAAATAGAGACGGAGCTAGAAACAGTGGGTGGCGCAGACCGGCGAGGCAGCGGTGGTGATGGCGGTTGGAGCATGTTGGGTGGCAGAGGAGGAAAAGTTGGGGGTGGGATGTGGAAGGGGTGCTAGAAGTAGTTTATGTGGAAGTGGGAGGGGGGCAATGGTGTGTGAGGAGGCGGAGGTGATGGCGGTTGGAGCACGTGAGAATGCGTGGAGGAAAAGGTGGGGATGGGATGGATGTGGAGGCAGTGGGTGTGGATGTCGGACAGAGGGAAAGAATGTGTGAAGACGGTGACGCAGTCTGATGAGGAAGCGGCGGAGATGATGGGGTTGGAGCCGCTAAGACTGCGAGGATGGTGGTAATGGAAGAGGAGGAGGTTGGGATGAAGGCGCAAGTGGAAGTAGGAGGAAAGGAAAATAGAGGTGGAGTCTGTTACGAAGCTGACTGTATGGCGTTGGAGATGAAGGAAGCCAATGTGATTACATATGCAGTGGTAATGGAAGAGGATCTGAGGACGAAGTAGCCTGTGGCAGTGAGGGAGAGGGAAAAAGTTGAGGTGATGGTGGTTGAGAGTGGATTGTGCAGACGATAGTAGAGTCGGCAGTTATGGGGTTTGTTGAGATTGCAGGTTGCTGTGATAGAGATAGAGGAGGCGAAGAGATAATGGAGTGGGAGTTAGTATTAAAATTTGGTGGAGCAGGCAATCAGGAGACGCCAGAAGTACTGGAGGTAGTGGAGGTGGAGATAATGACGCTTGCGGCAGTGGGAGAGAGGGAAACATCACGTTAGACCGCGTGAAGGGTGGCAGTGGAGGAAAATGGTGGGGATGGGATGAGATGTGGAAGCGGAGACGGTTGTAGAAGTAGTGGGTGGTACATATTGTTGAAGATTTGACTGTATGGTGTTGAAGATACAAGAATCCTATGTGTTTACGAAGTCGGTGGTAGTGGAAGACAATGCAAGGATGCAGGTGCTCATGGAAGAATGAGGGAGAGAAATGGTTGAGTACGAGGTGGGTGGGAGAGTGGGAGGGGCAGACATTTCTAAAGACTATGCATTTGTAGCCAGTTGCGTATGCGGTATTTGTAGTGGAGGAGGCGACAATGGCAGCGCCTCAGAATATAGTGGAGGTGGAGACAGTGACAGAATTAGGAGGTGGGCAGTCATCAGACGGTCGAGGAGGCAGGAGGAGGTGGTGGGAGCGTTAAGTAGCTGCGTAAGAGGTGGTATCTGAGCTGAAGTTGGAGACGAACGCGTCTGTACAAGTGAGATGGAGAGAAACAGTTGAGGAAGTTGTGATGAAGGTAGTGGATGGCGCAGACGATTGCAGAGATGGAGGTGATTGGAGAGTGGGGCGGGATGCAGAGGCTGTGTTATCGGCAGTGGGGGCGGTGTCGTAGTCTCTCGCGGCCGTAGTAGTTCCTAGTCTTTCGCGGCCGGAGTCAATGCATTCTTGGCTATCCGGGATGAGTCGCGTCTCGGTCAATTGTGCTGACGTTTCGGCCATCTTGCTGTCGCATTCTTCAGAGCTATACTGATACAGAACTATATTGAACTATACAGTATAGCTCTGAAGAAGGCCATAGCAAGATGGCCGAAACGTCAGCACAATCGACCGAAACGCGGCTCATTCCGGATAGCCAAGAATGCAGCAACGCCAGTTTTTGTTGGAATAGGCAATTGGGAGACGGCTGGAATAGTAAGGGAGGTTGCTGAATCGCATACGGCTGCTCCGTAGGCTTACAGGTAGATATGAATCCGCCTCAGAGCATAGAATGCGGGGGAAAACACTGGTTTGTGTGTTGAAGAACTGATTCGTGCAGACGATTAAATTGCCAGCGTTGATGACGTTGATGTGTTACTGATATCGGCGGCGGCAATTGTGGCAGAGTAGGTTGCAATGATTGTGCTTGAGGAGGTAGTGGAAATGCAGATGGTGATTGTGGTTGGGGATGGTACAGGCAAATGAGAGGCGGTGGAAACGCCGTTGAATATCGTCGAAGTGGTGCAATGATGTTGTGGAGGAGAAAGTGGTTGTAGAGGTTGTGACAAAAGCAGTTGTTAAGTTGTATGACATTAGCGCCTCCATGTTTAAAGATTATGACGTTGGTCATTTAACCGATTGGTGTCAATGATGGTATTGTCGTTGATGAAAGTGATGGAATTGTCGTTGATGAAAGTGATGGAATTGGCGTAGATGAAAGTGATGTTATTGGCGTTGCTTTAAGAAAAAGAGAATGAAGCGGAGATGATGTTGGTACTGGAAATGGAGATGGTGATGAAGGCTCCTTGATGAAGAGGAGAGAGAGTGAGATGTTTGCTGTTTTGTTGGTTTATAGGGAAGCAACGTATCACACATCACACATTTATTTTGACTGACACAAATAGGTGGAATCACCTCAAAACGAAGAAAACTGTGAAATATCCTAATGCTGTAGGGCTGCAAACCACAGTGAAGGACTGCTGTCACAGATACGTATAATGCATAGGGAGACAAAAAATTCAAATAACCATCTTTACATGAAAGACGAGGTGAATAGAAAAAAGCTGAAATCAAATATGAACATACTTTGTTCTTGTTACAGCAAAAGAGATTTTTGTAGACCAGAGTTATTAGTTTCGAGTGCATAGATTGTGTTTTTATCCCTGGAGATGGCGTTGTTCCTCTCATAATTAGATGGTGGGATTCGATGTCAACTTACATGTCGCCTTCTAGGAGATATCCTCACAGAAATCTACCTACAATTGTAATCCCCCAGACCGGTCAAGCTCGAATGTCAAATTTTTCCCTAGCTAGTATTTTCCACCGTTTGTACCCGTTTCGCGGCACTACAATCTTCTTAAATTTACCATTTTGATGATGTAAAATAGTAGCAGACAATTAATGCAGAGTTTTGCATTAAAACGGTATATACAGGTTGTCTCAAATTTACAGGTTATTACAAATTTCTAAGTGATGTAAAGGAACGGAAATGATCACTTTGTGTCAATGAACCTTCACACTAAGAAATTACGTAAAACAGAGTTATATGCATTTATATGTGTTTAATTTTTCCTCTGATTTTTCGGCAACTCATAAAGCATTTATATTCGACTAGACAGGGAATGTCGAAGAATAAATTTCAGAAACTCCTAGGGCATGTAGTCTGGTCGAAAATGAACTGTTTCTGTTACTGAACATGTTGTCAATTTCATATTACGTAAGTTATACATGTATTGATTGTTTAGCAACTAGTACTGGCTGCCTAACAACCAGGGACAGATACCACCTGTAATTCTTTTTTTTTTGATATGAAATTTTCCACAGTATGTTAATTAGCAAAAAGTAAACATTTTCGACCATTTACATGCTCTAGAAATTTTTAAGATATATTCTCGATATCCTCTAGTAATTTGGAACTCCATCCATATGCTTCTGATTGACAAAGAAAAGAGAAAATAATATAATTCGGTGACTGATTATCTATTAGTTTTTCAATTTGTTTTGTATAAATTCGACATTCTACTCCTTAACTCATTAGGTTTTTGTTAGTCTTGTCTATCCTTTACTCCTTTGAGTTTGTCATTACTCTGGAAATTCATCAAGGTCTTTCTCCTTAAACCCTCTAAAATTATCCCCTTTTATCTCGCTTACTTAAACCCTTCATTTCCTTCTTTGCTATCTCTTAATACTATAAATATTTAACATTGGCTTCTCTCAGATAAAATATAACACGCAAGTAATATTGGAAGGAAGTTTTGTGTCAGCAATTGCAGAATAATTCTACAATGACATATGTTAACCCAAAACAATGAATTTTAGATGCATATGTACTATTAACATCGGGTAGATGTTTTCGTAGCGTAATTCGTAAAGCTCTTATACGTAGTTGCGATTTAGTTACGTTCTGGTACGAAGATGCTTTCTGGTGTTGTTGTTAATCCTAGGTACATGAGCAATGAGTCAATGGCGGAAGCGTTGACACCTCAAAAATTGGCCACTCTCGAAGCTCAAAAGCACTCTCGAATCTTGCGTGAACTTAACCCTCTACGTAAACACTTACGTTCATTCATATTACTGACGTTTGGGGTACTGCAGGTATATATTTTTAGAGAGATGGATTAAGTATTGTATTCGTTAAATTACAAATGTTATAGTCTACTATGTTACTACATTTTAACAGATTTTGTTGATATAACGCAAATGTAATGTAATACTTAAACTTATTTTTATTTAATTTGCACCTAATTACGCAAAGACGACAATATTTATTGCAGAAACGAGAAATATTGTCACAAGTGTGTAGTGTGTCATGGGTTTCCTAGAATTTTTTTTATCATCAAAACGGTTCAGATTTGTTTAGCTATTTTATTACAAGCATATTCTACATGAACAATATGTGTTTTAAGGTCTACGGCTAATTCTATTACTCCTATTACATCTGTTGACTCCTTTATTTACCGCAATATGTCAAATTCTCAGTTATTGCTCAAAACTTTCAATTTAATGTTCTATAGAAATATTGAGTAATTTCGCGCTGAACGAAACTCCAGAGAGTACTAAATGTATTAAAAAACCAACACCCCAATTCCTGCCGAAGTACCTCAGATACCAAAGTTTATAAGCACAATTCAGTCAAAACATACGCAACTTCATATTCCAAATCACCTCATACTCCAATGCAATGTCTTCTGTGAATATGAACCCAATGCGGCTGCTTGAATTTTAAATTCAAATCATTCACGTGTGGCACGTTCAACCCCAAACCACCTTTCAACCCGTTTTGGGAAACCCACGTGTCGTGAATACCGGTTCGTAACTCTGAACAGGGGGCTCTGGAATGAGGTCACCGCTGGAAGCGCTGACCCAAAAGATTCGAATGCATTCGAGATGCCCGGAACATCGATTGATCACGTGATTTGCGAGAGGGGCGGCGAGGTTGCCCTCACTCTCTCTCTCTCTCTCTCTCTCTCTCTCTCTGAATTGAACGAATGTTTGAACATCACGCGCGGAAATAGAAATATCGCCTTCTGGACTGCGGGTGATTCGTGGTCTGGTGAACGGGAAGAATGAGGTTCCTCTCGGGGATACAACCACCAAAGATGGTTCAGGGATCAGTTGATGTCACTTCAGTGCCTCCGACTGGGAGGTCCTGTGGTTCGAGTCCTGACGGTGGCGTGATTTTGGACACTAGACACATACCCAAGTCGAGTTCTGTCGCTGCCTGGAGGACTATTCCAAAAGTGGGCTGCTCTGATTAGTTCTTTTTGATCAATACTTGACGAATGCTGAAGCAGAACCATAACAACCGAGCCACGAACCGCACGTGATCTTTCCTTCCCCTTCTTTGTCCCATCCTCACACCTTTTCTACACACACGCTATCATGCCATACACTTCCATACATGCCGAAAGACCGGTTAGAGCTTGTTTCGGCTGAGGCGGTGCCCCATTGGTGGGAGATACTTAGTTGGGGAAATCTCCGCTAGTTGACGTGCAGATCTACACAGTAGAGAAGAATACTGCCACTTTCTGTGAGAGAACATGCGCTACACTCATGGGAATAAGGAGTAAACAAGTTCTCGTTCCCGGAAACGCGAAATAACCAATCAACCGGATGTGGCTGATAGGGTATAGGAATATCCATCGTGTCATAAGTAGTTCAGAAACGACGGCAAAGCTCATCAATTCTTTGTCATTGACTAACTCTTCTTGAGAATATTTGAACAATCGACTCTTTGACACTTGATATTGCTACTTTAAACGGATTAAAAATCTAACAGTAGTTTTACCCTTAAGAAGGATAACATTCTTTCCTATTTTATAATTCCTTAAAAAAATTTTTGCGTTGTTGGTTTCGTTTGTTTTTGCTATTCTGTTTAGTTTTCGAATCTGTTACATACAATTCTTCGTCTAATATTATGTCAGTGATTTTATTTTTAGTCTTCTGATATTTTTCTCGTCCTTTTTTTGACCCTCTATGAGAAGAGGAAGTTCAAATATCTGTTGTACACACGCAGCTCAGAGCACTTTAGTGATGAGATTGTGAATATAGTGTGCCGTTTTGCTTTAAGACACACCCTGTTGGAGTGTGGTTTATTAGTGTGAAACAGCCTAATGCCCAAAATAAATTCCTTTGTATTCTTTGTATGAATATTTCGTATTCTTTTGTATTTTCGTTTTCGTAGCTATTTATCTGGTATGTTCTGCAATGCTTTAAATTTTTGTCATTTAATTTCTTCTTGTTGGTAATGTTGTTTTATCTTGCTTCTTACAAACTGCACTTCCTTATTCCATATCGTGTCATTTGTGTCTTTTCCAATCCTTTGCTTCTCTTTACAAAGATTGTTTGTCGAGGTAAGCGGATATGTTATAACCTGGTTTCTTACTTAGTACATAACTGTAGATATTCCTCTTTTCTACGATAACTTATTATTGTTATTTTTAGTCATGTGTTCATGTACCTTTTTCTCCTAATTTTGTGTTTTCGTCTTGCTCATTATTATCCTAAAGGAACTTTCATTTTTCGTGAATTTCTGTTTTATGTACCGTGCTATTCGTGTCTTTCTATTATGAACTTTCTTTCTTATTCCCTTCGTTATGTTTTCGATGAATTGCGATTCGAGGATAAATTAATATATTTGCCTTCTTGTCTCTCTTCTCTCTCCTCTTTTTCTCCCTCCTCTTTTTCTCTCTCCTCTTTTTCTCTCTCCTCTTTTTCTCTCTCCTCTTTTTCTCTCTCCTCTTTTTCTCTCTCCCCTCTTTTCTCTCTTCACTCTTTTCTCTTTCCTCTTTTTTTCCATATCCCTTGTATCACTTAATTTCTCTGATACTGACGGTTGATTTTCCCGGTCTGTCTTTCTATATCTTTTTATTTCTATTACTTGTTTCATTCACTCTTCTCTACTCCGTCCATTTCTCACTCTCCGTCTTGCTTTCCTCATCTGTTTGCCGCCCGCCCCTCTCCCTCTCTCTGACTTCGTCTCACTTTCCTCGTCTGTACTCCGACTCACTGTTTCTGTCTCTCGTTCTTTCTCTTTTCGTCTCACTTTCTCTCTCTATTCCACTCTGTCTCTTTCTCTCTTCGTCTCGCTTTCCTCGTTTTTCTCCCCCCCCCCATCTCTCTCTCTAGGCCACTCAGCTCAGTGCGGCCCCGCTCCCCGGTCTCTCTGAGATCGCGCTATATCCGTCGCGCGCGACGCGCCGCTCTGCTCTCTTAATAATAATTCTCGCCCGCGCGACAACGACAAAAGCCGGCGGCGATGTGTTGGGGCGGATGCTGCCTCAGCGGCGGCTGGGCGCGAAACGCTAATTCGCGGACCTGCCGCCCAAGCCCGCTCCCGAGGCGTCCGCCGCGCGGGCGAGCAGAAACACGAGCGACCCGCGCGACAGCGAACGGTGCGCTGCGAACTCGCTCACACAGTATTCCTTTTCATCCGCCGCTCCATCCCTCAGCATCGTGTTCTAGCAATAATGCACTCTCCACGTCGCGCAAGCCCTGCGCCCGTTTGCTTGCGCAACACACACCGCCAACCCCGCCGCCACCGCCACCGCCACCACCACCCAACCTGCCCATATAATGGCTTACGCCGCGCGGCTGGGGGTAGGCCGGGGAGGGCGGCGAGGGAGAGCGCGAGGAGCAGAGAGCAATGGAAGAAGCGAGAGTTGAGCGAGAGCGAGAGAGAGAGAGAGAGAGAGAGAGAGAGTACAGAGAATTAGTGGAACTGGGCGAGAGGGTGCGGAGAGATAGCAGAAGAGGACAGGAGGGTAGTGGATGAGATTGCGTGGATGTGGAGAGCTACTGGATGACAGCAAGAGACAGTATCTAGTCCAAGGGAGAGAGACATTTTAGGGAGCTAGTGGATGAGAGCAAAAGGGTAAAGAGAGTTAGTGGATGAGAGTGACAAGATGTGAGTAGTAAATGAATGAGAGCTCGAGGGAATGAAAGAATAGCGCAAGAAAGCGAAAAGGTACATAGAGATACATGTACGTAGAGAGACAAGGTACATAGTATAAGACAGCAAGAGTACTCTCGCCAATAGATAACTAGGAGAAGTGTACTTGCTAGATGAGACAACTGCGGTAAAGGAAGCGAGAATGTTTAGAGAGCTAGCGAAAGAGAGAAAGGAAACATACCAAGCTTGTAGAAAAGAGCACGTGTGACTAGAGATCTAATAAAAGCGAGGGTTTAGAGAATTACTATAAGTACATGTTAGGCTCTCGAAAGATAGAAGAAGATGGTAATGGAAAAGGGCGCGAGTGATAGAGGCAAAGTGGTGGCCGATAAGAGAGAAATAAAAATACAGTTTCTGAGAAGAGAATCAAGAGAGAAAACAGAAAAAACGACGTCACCTATAGTGAAGACAAAGACAATTATACTAGAGTAGAGAGAGGAAGCAGACCAACGAAAGTGGTAATTGGGTATACGAAGTGCGAGGTAAGGTAAGTAGAAGGATAATAAGAGCAATAGAGGAGGAGATAACGGTTTTAAGTGAGAACGAAAGATACATGAAGAGAGAGAGAGAGAGGGGGGGGGGGGGGAGAGAAATTTTAGAGGGTGTCACTAAAAGAAAGAACAAATTTGAATAATGAGTGTAGAACAAACATTGTTTGGAGATGCAGTGAACAATAGTGCGTTTGAGGTTGAACAATAGTGCGGTTGAGGGAGGCAAAACATGAAAAGATACCAATAATTTTGAGGGAAGAATAGAATTTAATATGTTCAAAATAATTAATGAACTGGCGAAAGGTACGGAAATAATTTTGGGCAAGTGTAAAAAAAGTACAGAATTACGAACTTGGATTGGATCTCAAAATACCGAAACAAAATTCACCAAATATATTTGGAACCTGTAATCGTTGGCATAAAAATTTAGAACTGCACTTGTGATATCATGCGCATGTATTACCTTTACTCCTTTTTTGTGAAATAATGTGTACTTTTGAAAAATGCCCTGAGAGTATTGTATTTGTTACAAAGTATGATCATGACAGGAGGATCGTTACATTATTTTCTGCCAGAAAAGTTTCACATTCAAATGTAATACGATGAAATATAATGAAATCGTACAACCAGAAAATACGGCGTTGAATGATCAAATAAGAGATATATTCCCCCGTCCAATACTCTCATTTGAACTGTGCGTCCGTCTTGTTAGTCTGATACTGATACGGTCTTGTTAGTCCGAATAATATATAATTTTAAAAAGAACTCGTGTCACTGACACCTAATATAAATTTCGCTGTTTTTGGCACTGCAATAATACTATATTTACGCAAAAGTTAAGTCAAAATGGATGATATATACTTTTACCTCATAATGACGTGAAATCCACTGGGGGCAACTTCATCTTTTTACGTGTGGAGGTCTAGTGAGATACATAGATTAAGTGGGCATTTCTAATATTGTCTCGGCTTGCAGTCAGCTTGATCCCTATGGAAAACCAATTATTTGAAGCATACTTGATTCTTCCATTCCGTCATCCAGTCTGCTTAGTAGGCCGTTTGACCATGTGCTCTTGCTCTAACTTACAAAAATAGTTCGTAGACCACTATCTACTGGATTGATTGATGTTAATATAATTAAAGATGTTGTCATTGCCAACAATATTTTTTAATGCAATAGCAGCTTTCGAAGGCTTAGCCATCATCATCAGTTGTCTGCTAGATGGAAGCCACAAAACGACTACGTCGTCGTGGAGTCGTTTTGTGGCTTCCATCTAGCAGACAACTGATGATGATGGCTAAGCCGTCGAAAGCTGCTATTGCATTAAAACTATTGTTGGCAATGACAACATCTTTAATTATTTTAAAAATGCCAAAGATATCACACCACAACACCTATATTGATTGATGTTACTGAGTTGATTGATTGATGCTACAGGGCACGTCATTAGCCCTGTTAGCGTTGTCATTTTTGATCGCGAAACTTTGGCGTTGCCCTCCTGCCCACTTGATGGTGAGATCAGCCTCAACCTGGACACCGGTATTTCTCCCTCCAGGCACCTCCTCCCCGCAGGACACCACCCCAGCCGGGACAAACTGTAAGCTTCCAACAGGTTCCTCGACATGTGGAATGGTGTAATGGATGTATGTGTGTGTGTGTGTTAGTAAGGGATGGGAATAAGGAAGGGGAAGGAAAGATCGAGTGCGGTCCGTGGCCCGTTTATTAGGGTACTGCTCCGGAATTCGCCTGGTATTGATCGGAGAAACCACGCAAAACTACCGATCACAGCAACCGGGCTTTAGAATTATTTTCCAGACAGCGGCTGACTTTGACCTAACGGTCTAGTTTTGAAAACCGTTTTCATCGAAAGTCAGACACCAGGGTATCCCGGTTTTTGACTCCAGAAGAAGGTGGTGAGAGCCCCTGCAGAGACAGCGGCAATGATGACTCTGGGCGGCCATCAGTCGGTCTATGGGCTTGGGCAGAATAGGGCAACTAATCGCTGCCCGAAATTGCACTAGCTCTGACCAAGGAATAGGATGTAAGGTTTCTGCTCTTTTCTTACAACCCATGCCACAAAAGCTAAATTCCTAAAAAAATGACTCAGAAGGTTAAAAAGTTCTAATTTTGTAGCATGCGGCTTAAGAAACAACTTGTGTTGTGTTGTCTAGGCTGTCTGGGACGACCCGCGTCTCTGTCATATCGGCTGACGTTTCCAACAACAAAAACGTTTGTTTCTTTAAGGATACAAAACCCAGGGTTTAATTGTCAAAGACATATTGTTTTCCAGTTACGTATTTCCAGTTATTTATAGTATTTTGAAGCATTCTCTATCGTCATAAATTAATACTTGAATTGTTTGACTCAATTGTTTTATCAGTCTCATAAACGGTTATGGTAATACTCGCCCAACTTTTCTTGAAAGATGACCTCGCTTCCCCCTCTCTGGTACAATAAACAGATGAAGGCTAAAGCTTGCAGCGAGCACTGATGACAACATTCCAAGCACATCTTCACTGGCGCGAAATAGAAACAATTTTCTTTTGAAGACGATAACTTCTATCCGTTATTTTCTCCAAAAATCTGAAGATATCACCAAAGCAGATAAAGATCTATCACAGGAGATACCTCGAACTCCTGACAAAGTTAGATAGCAATTTATTGAGAATTATTGGGAAGGCATGACTGATTCTCTAATGATTGGCATTGCTTCATAAAATCTGGTGGTCGATTTCGTAACTAATACCCACTATACCCACATTTCTTCAATCCATCGTTCACGAAAAGTTGCACGAGTAATAATCAGTCCCGAAAGTGTACTTTATTTTTCTCCTCGGAGAGAGCGGTGTTCTCTCTCTGCTGAAACGTGAGATCCTCTTCCATTCAACTCATCGGCTTGTGACTTTACCTGCCTCTGGGTATCTCCGCAGCGGAGCACTGTTCTAGCCAAAACAATCTCTAAGCTCACGACTCGTCTCCAGGGAAATGTAGTGTATGTAAGTCTAAGTGTCAAGAAGATAAGGAAGAGGAAAGAAAGATCACGTGCGGCGTGCGGCCTAATTGTTAGGGTACTGCTACGGCATTTACCTGGTAATCATATGAAAAAAACAACAACAACGGACAACTAGCGTTCACATCAGCCGGTCTCTAGAATTCTCCTCCACACAGTGGATGAATTCGTCCTAACCATTTAGGTAGAGTGGACAATTCTAAAGAGTAGGAACTTCGGGGTGTATCGATTTTCGAGCCACAAACTCAATTCGTGTTTTCTTTTCCTTTTTCATAATTTGTTCTGTTTAGAATGTTACATGAATCTGGTTTCTATGACAACGGAAGCAGTGTAAAGCTTTCTCCTGAAGTAATACATGCTCATGTCATTTTCTCGTACATCCGGTCACTTGTACAACTTGTCACTTGAGCTTGTTGTCAGATGGTGCAAATACAATTAAGGAAAGATAAGTGAAGTGAAATATGACCATGTTAAGTGTCCCAAGTGCCATTCTGGATGAAATAAAAGCACTGAGTCGAGATCTCGCCGTCATCAATGTTGAAAAAGTGTCTTCCGGGTCACATACAGAAACCTAAGGGATTTCTGAATTGTGTAAAATGAAATCGCATCCTTCAAACAGTGTAGTACACATTATTACACTCCGTTTTGGTATGTATGAGGCTATTGAATTACTGAGTAAAGGTAATCTTACAAATTGTGAAATTCTTCAATGCCCAGCTTAGATACAAGTGCCAGAATTTTAGAAGCCATTTATCTAATGCTTCAAGTGAGAACTTCTGAAACTGACACGATGGAAATACACAAAAGTGCAAATTAAAACATAAAAAATGTGAAAAAAATACCAGAGTCAATGGAAATGATGATCCAAGCTATTTTCCAGTCATTCATTAGAAATTATATATTTAAACATAATTTCCCCAACGTTTATGTTTTTCTATAAAAGTAACGTTTTCTGGTAAATTGTCCATCACAAAAAATTATATTTCTAAGTATTTCAAGTAAAATGTCCTACAGATGGTGAAGTAATTATACTTGCAAAATATAATGTTCTTTGGATTTTATTAGAACGAATATTCAAGAGAATTCACGAAATAAATGAATTCATATTTCCGATGTACAATATTTTTATTTTATCGAGAAATGACATTTTTGAAAATCTCTTTATTTTGGTGTGTGTAAATGATATGTGTACGTGCATTACGAAAAAAACACACTGCCGCCTCTAATATGTTGCCAGAAAATGTACCGTCAATTAACCATATTTTAACATAGCATAGAATATTCACACTCCCCAATCCTGAGAACACCCAGTCAGTTATGCTACAGTGACCAAAACGCATCTCTTCAAGTAACACCGGAAGAGGGCAAGACAGGTATAAAGGCTCTCACCTGTTTGGGAGAGACTACGTGGTCTAGCACTACTCGATTTTTTTCTTCCCGTTCGACTTTCGTCTTTTAAGGTTTTGACGGGACAATTTACATTTCACATGAGGTTATTTGGCTATAGTATGGCAAATACGGGAGCTCAATAATAACCATATTTCACTATTATTTAATTTCATATTCATATTAAAATTTACTAATGGGGAAGTTCACAAATTATTATTGACGGTAGAGGCAAGGTGTGGCGTGGAAGAAAGAGGGCACACGATATAATACAGGTGTGTGAAAGAGCAGATCGTGTATGAAAATCTGCATCTTTGCGCGAAGTATTATGTGCGTTTTGATCGAGATGAATATCCGAGATTAGACTGCTGGACGCCGAGCAGGAGAGAAAATAAAATTTGTACGAAGAGGCTGTGAAATAAGTGTAGACACGAAATGAACGCAGGGACGGGGAATGCGAGTATATTGGAACTGATGGATGTTCTTTTGGCATCAGTTTGTGAATCTGTCGCAGGCACATTCTCTCGAAGGAAAAGATACGAGGCCATGGTTGCCAGTTTTGCTTCTTACAAACATCGCGACGTTACAGGGATGTAAAACCGACCAACTCTGCCCAATATAAAAAAATTAACATTCCAAGCCAGAATGTTTTGATATTTGCATTAAATATAATGTATAGAATTTTTTTTGAGATAGTTGACCATATGGTAAAGTTTGCATTTGCTTCATTTTGATCGTGAACCATTAATAATAGTATTTATGCTAAAAAAACGTAACTTTACGTTAATACATGAGTTATATTCTTAATATTTAAAAGTATAGTTATGACTTATTTCCTGATGACTACAAACAGTGGAGAGTAAAAACTGTTAAGCGATGAAATAATTTTTCACTTCTCCTTCCTCCCTTAAATTATCCGGCCCATAAAAAAAGAATTACCACAGGAATACTTACATATGCAAAGGGTTATGCCTTTGCGCTTAACGGAAAATGCTAGGGTAGTGAATCTGCACTTCCGAAAAGATGACTTAATTTTTAATGGTGTGTTTCTAAAAGTAACTGCCAAATACTACCAAATGCGATATTATATGATATACTCATGTTATGCAAATGGAGTAGTGACTTTTAAAAACACTGCCGAGGTCAAAAAACTTAACATACGCACTTCTGCAATAAATTGAACGAATTAACAAACATTTAATGAAAATCATTGTATACTGTAAAGAAAATAAAACCTCTGATTTTTGACAGATTCAACTCGCAGTGGTTGAAAGTCGTTGTCAGCGGCCTTTTGACACATAGGGACTGCACAATGAGTTCGTGCCTCTGGACACACCGTAAAGACGCCAGTTCTACAAACAAAGTGCTTCAGAGTCTGAACAGCAGGGTTCACTCGCGCGCCGAACGGCAATCTAGCGCTTCGAGTGAAGCTTCGCCCAAGGCAACCGCACCGACCACATCGGTTTCGATTGACGCGGACATCGCTGGGCCAACGCCTCCACAACGGCCTACAATCCCCGACCTCACACCGAAAGAACTGTTTTTGTTCCTTCGGTGGGAAAAGGGCGACGAAGAGATCCGTGTTTGTACTGCATCATTTTCCTCAGGGAAGTAGTGGGAAGCGGCCAGAGTGACAGCAGAGTAGTAGAGATAGCAGCCTGAAGTAATGATAACTACTCTATGTTTATTGTCATACGTGTAAATGCTTTATTAAAAGTAATAAAATTTTCTGTGTGTGTAGCTCAACATCTTTATTTATTCGTTAACTTATTTTCTTTAAATATATACATTATTTCCAAGCCTAATCATTGTACCATTTTACTTACCCGTATACGACGTAATCCAGTATAGGAAAGTTATGTGAATTCTGCGAAAAATCAATATCGATGAAAAAGTGTTGTTGTTTTTTTCAACACCTCTGTTGTCCGTTCTCCTCTGGGGTCTGTGACACGACTAGCGCTGTAATAATGTGTAGCGTTTTCCAAATTGAAGAAACTGTTGTCTATTTGGCTTCGGAATCGTATCTTTAAATTTTTTGAAAAAAATAAATTGAAGCCCCCCGGCATTCCAAAAATATTCTCATTAAATCGGCTACAATTTGTTCCTTCTTACAACTATACAAACTTGAAGATACATTTTTTCCCTTCACATGAAAACTTGTTTTTATTGTGGAGAACTGTCATTAAGTGTCTTGAAAATTTTTAAAATTTGTGTAGTTTTCGTCTAATAGTTCCGCATAATCAAATGTGCAATTTTCGAAAATATAAAGAAAATATAAATTTCTCAAAACACTTCCCAATATCTTACTTTAAATTTTATTAATAGACAATCTTTTGCCAACATGCCACTACATTAATGATCCATTAAACGCCTATTTTCTCTATTCTATTTGTTTTCTTTCAGAAAGTTACAAAAATTCGTTCTTCTTGCTCCCCCGTCCATTTAATATTACGAGAGTCGACCAATTCTTACATTATATTAATTTATGGTACATATTGTAAACATTATCGGTAAAATTCCCCAGAAGACTCAACAGTTTCCTCATAACTGACTTCTAATTCCGCATTTCAGTAAACGTTTTCAAATACACCATTCCTCTATAAAACGGCTCCATATTTTTTCTCAAATATTCCAAACAGAATAGCTGATTGTAACTGTTAAAAATGTCAGAATTAAGTTTTGCATAATTAATTAAATGCAATTTGATAAAAACTGTTCGAATAATTTTCCAATGAAAATACGTTTGACAACTTTACTGTTCTTTAATATTTTAATAGTAATAATTCATTCTACTATTAGAAGCCGAAAAATTAAGAATATTTGTTTAAAAAATTACTTTGGCGGCGATAGATGTACATGGCAAGAGTATGTTGGTATGTTGCAACCCTTAAGTAGCCGAACCAATAGAAATTGAAAACTTTAATATGGACATATCTTATTGCCATTATATGCACCCTTTACAATGTACCGGCGAATCAATATCAAACGCAACTGTATACAAGTATATCCTATTGTCATTATAAATAAAAGGATCTTTAAGTAGAAGGAAACTTGGAAAAAAAATGATAAGTTAAGCATTTTTATTTTATTTATCACAGTACCGTGCATCAATAGTTAAAATTATTCCAAAATATTGCCGAAAAACACAAAAAACATTAAATAATACTTAATTTTTAACATCCCACTAAGATAAATAAAATTCCAGACAACAATCTGCAAGTCGCATTGCCATATTTATACTAAATTTGATTGCACATATATCTAAATACTCTAAATACATTTAAAATTCACCGCAATAAACTTCAGAGTGGTATTCTAGTCAAATTTTAAAATCAAGGAACAATATTATTTAATTTATATCCATTACAATTCAAATTCCGTCCCTTATTATCTGATTACGGCCCAAACAGCTATTCTCCAAACAACAGTAGTCCTTTAAGTGTA
>BOPP01000143.1:427950-458702 GCA_017312745.1 Gryllus bimaculatus
TGTGGTAACGTTGGAGGGTGACCAAACTCCTGTAAACATTTTGCTGAACCAGAAATTTATATGATGGTATTATGTCGCCGGTAGCAATAGGTGCAGAAACTCTTGGAATCAATTTTAATTTAATAGGTGTGGCAGGATGACTCACCTTTGGAGGGTTAGAGAAATCTATGGACTATGATGCAAGAAATCACGGATAAGGGTATTACATAGTGAGAAGTGAAAAATAAATTAAATTATAAAAATTACAAGAATTTTGGGACAAAGTTGGTTTTCAACATGTATAACTATTAACAGATCGATTTTATGTATGATCGTATGAAATCCGAGTTTTAATCGATTATTTTTGGTTTAGTTTTTCGATGTGGTTTTGATTGATTGATAATGTCTTTAGGCTCATTGAAGACTCGTAAGTGGAGCTGCTGTTTAGTCGTAGTGTGAGAAGCAGATTTTATGGGGCGGAAGGTGGTGATGACGATCTGCGTAGGAGAGACGGGAGAAAACCTACGGGGTTTCATGGTTTTTCCCGCACAGTTCTAAGAACCATAATTTTTTAAACATCGATATATTAAAAGTCAATGTTATTTACCATGCAGTTTTTAACATTCGGGTTTTAACTATTGACATTAGTTTTTTGCTAAAGTCGACTTTTCATTATGCGACTTGTCTATTATGTGTATTGCCTAGATTCCAAATAGATGTCGAGATAAAAATAGTAATGATGAATTTTTCGCTGTGTTTTTTGATGTATAAATGAGATTAATAGAGAAATGATATTTCATCACGCGAATATTCTGTAACTTGAAACCACCGATCGATCTCGCAGAAAACTGAATTTAATAGGCTTTATATTATTAATAATTAATTTGTTTTTCGCGTTTCATTTGGATTGTTTAAGTGCATCTGCCACTTCTCATAATTGTACCATTGCTTATGTCTGGATGTCTGAAGGCATTATTAAAAACTACTCATTCTGGTCATTTCATTTACCGTTTACTTGCGCAAAGGACAACATGGGTGGGCGTCGATGCACCCAGTGATTTAGTCGGGCGATTTGAGAGAGGCAGGGGATCTTCCCCATGGATCCGGCATCTCTGAAAGATGATGGCGGAATCAGATAAGACGAGACGAAATTCTTGTTCATCGTTCTGAAGGAGCTCTTGTAACAGCGACTGGCGGGCCAACGTTACGTTTCTCTGGCACAATTCTAATATTCGGAAGATTTTCGCGCGACACGTGAGTTCTTGTGTGGGCCTACAACTGGAAGCCAACGCGGGGAGAGAAAATCAGGACATAAGCGCGCGGCATTTTCAAAAGCAAGATTTAGAATTTTGTAGAAATAGAGAGACTGAAGTAATTAAAGAAAGTGAAAGGGGATGATTAGTATATCTTGAAGGAGAACTGGCATCTTTCGTACAAATCGCACAAATTGTCCAAATTGGTATAATGCTTATAAGTACAGTTAATTGCTTGATTTATTGGGACGAGTGGGCAACGACTGTTAAGGTTTCTTAATCGTAAGTGGTCGTGCATGATATATCGGGGAAGTGGCAGTGATTGTTCCCGGAGATGGCGAGATACGGCGGCGGACACGCATTTCGATTCGTGAATTTTTGACCTCTAATGACCCAAGCTCAGCTGGACAAGCTACTAATCCAGACGTAGTATCCGACGATGTGTGGGATAGTGTACGTGCCAATGCTAGTGCAAGGCGTGTAACGGAAGGTGTTAAAAGCAGACAAGAAAGAGGACGAAAGGATGTTACAAAAACATACACTAGCACTTAAGACTAATGACTCAGACGTTTCGCGATGTGGTATTTTGAGCAATCATGAAGCCATCTTCTATGTTAAAAATATATATCGTTTTTTAAAGAAGCGCAATTGATGCGTGCGGCGTACGATGCGTGCGCTCCAGGAATGTTAAGCCAGCTTATGGGTGTGCTACAATTAAAAATGAGTTACATATGAGTTCACTATTTAAGATCAGTATTTTTGTTTCATGATTTTTTTTCTAATGATGTTAGGTATCAGCGAACCTTACACGATTCACACCGAAATATGAGAGGCGGGGGGTGCGCGGGTAAATGATAAGTCATAGGCGGCGTGCCTTGACATTTACAGTTGCCGTCCGTTTGCTACAATGAAAATAGTTGTAGGTAAAGATGTATGAGTTCTTCCAGAAGTATATTTGCTTGTTTATATTTTTTTTAATCTGGTAATTAGGTATTTATCGAAAAGGATGAACGATGCATAGATAGAGGAGATGAGAGATAGAGAGAGGTATAATAGCAAGTTTAACGTCGGCGTGCCTTATAAGTTTAACCTCGGTCCGTTTAATTGAAAATAAATGCATAGGAATTCACTTATTCCAAGAAACTGTATTTCTTCTTCATCGTTTCCTTTGGGTGATATTCGTCATAGCGAAAAGCGTTGAACGTCTCATGAGGGCAGGTGCGCGAGGCGCGCGGGGGTGGAGAAGATGTAGTGGAGGCGGAGAGCGGCGGGGGGGCGCCAGGCAAGGCACCGGATGCGGCCCTGGGGCGGTCACGGGCGGCTCGAAGATAGCCGCTCATCGGATGAGGTGGACGTCCAGGCAGCGCCTCTCTACACGTGACGTACTCGCCCGACGTTTGCCGGTTCGCATACGACTCACAGCTACGCTGTATCGGCGTTGTATGCTTGCCGGTGGTCAGTGCGAGAACAGTGCGTGCGTAAGTGTAGTGCATGTTGTTAAGGGCGTAGATGGCGGTGTGCCCTCTCCCTTCGTGGATAAGAAGGCGATAGAAGACGGTTGCGAGGTTGCCAGTATCTCGCCAATGGGCATCCCCTCGAGGGATAAGCCTTAAGCTGTTAATGGTCCCTCTGCTATGTGAAAGGAGGCATGTCTTATGTGATTTATGCAAATACATGCCTACTAAATTCCCTTCAACGGTGGCTGACGTAACTGGGTGAGCGGTTTGTTGTTCTGGATCAGTGATATCGCCTACCATGGCAGATGATACGATTCGAGTCTTGACGGCGTGGCAGGATATAACTTAGCCAAGGAGCTAATCGTGCTCGATGCTGTCTGGGGCAATTTTAGCCGTCGGATGACAATGATGGTAGTTGTTAGTGGTCTTTCTCGATCAACACTGGCGAATACAGAGCAGTAGGATAAGATAGATAGATAGATAGATGATAGATTTTTAATTGTTTTGAGCTTATGCTCGGTGACATGATAAAATTAAATTAGAATTAACAATTTTAACTTTACATTAGGTTTACTATTAGAATTAGGGGTCGATTATAGTTAAATTTATTTTGCATCTATTCACTTCTAGTTTACATAAGCATTCATACACTACACTACACTGCACTCCCTTACTACACTAGAATCCTTCCCACTACACCTCCACTCCAATCATTCATGTTAAGGGCATGAGATAATAATTATGAAATAATATAAAAAGTAATAGTAAATTAATAAGCAATATAATATTAACAATAACCATAATCAATACAAGTATAATAGTAATAATAATAATATAATTATAATCCATATATATAATAATCATAATAATATACATATCATAATAATATAATAATATAAAGATAAATGTCGTCAGTCCAGTATTATTCAAAGATGATCTAGATGGATGAAAGTTATTTATACATTTGGCTACATTAGAGGAAGAGCCTCTAGATGGCTTCTGCAGGTAGATAAGTAGCAATCAACAAAAGGGTTGGACAGCGCACGATATTCCTTCTCTCTTGTCCTACTTGTACGCCTTAAACACCATTAAACGAATAAGTGCTAAATTAGAGGAGCTTAGAGCTGGTCCCAGTTGGGGTGATGCCCGCTGGGGAGATACTTGGGGAGGAGGGAAATCCCCGAAGCATCATGTAGGTCGACAATTAAAATAATGTAAGAGATCTTCAGTACGTCTCTGAACATACGGTTTCGTCGCACGTATGCGTATTTTGCAGTAGACGGAGAATTTTGTTCCCCTCATCATGACTGGTTGAATGTTTTCTTCGTTACAGTATGGTTATATTTGTGGTAATTATTAATAAGGACAAGTGAGCTATATAGAGATATAGAGAGAGATATAACTAGCGTAACATGGTTAGACGATAGTGGCGCTAACGAATATTAGTGTCCAGATCCGAATTGGAGCATAGCGGTGAATGTGGCACGTATGATTGGGTTAGTGGCCTAAGGCCGAATACTGTTAAACCATGACACAATGACAAAGTTTCAACGATACACAAGCGATAAAAGAAAATTGATGATCTATTCGCTTAGTTGACAGTGTTGAAAATTAATTTAGAAGCCATTAATTAGTAAGTACTACTGCCTTATCAAATTTGATGTGGACAAAACCCAAATTCCAGACGTGTACACGAATGTGTGATTTGCTATTTCGCATAGTGACGAAATATGTTACTTGTTGAAATGGAAAGAGATTATGGTTGTATTATTAAATTAAAAAGGTGTATAAACCAAAACAGAATTTAGGATAATCGACCCAGAGAGGCTGTTTTAAAAATGTTAGAGTGTATCTTTTGAATCATTTAAGGTAGCGAGATGGAATTTTGACATGTGGATTTGTGGTAAATGTTTGCGGAGATTCAGGCTTATAGGTTTTCCCTTTTTAGATATGTATATTAGGGGTATCCAATTGAAGGCCAAAATAACTAACTTTAACATGGTTGTGTGCCCTGCTTTGCTTTCACGCGAGTATCCACGTGATTCTCCGAATTGTGATGCACTTGTCTGAATGTTCTTGAATGACAAGTTGGGGGAGGTTGGACTATGCATTGATATAGTCTGTTGCCAAGCCAACAATGCAACATATTGGGATGATTTTAAATGTATTTAATTTTACTAAGAAGAATTAATTCTTTAGTTAACTTCACACCTTATTTACCATTAAGAAACAAAGGAGATATTTTTCCGTCGAGTCGGTGCGCTAGTCGACAATGTTCTGCCGACATGGACTGAAAGAGACTTTCCACTTTCGCCTTTCGCGGACCACTAATAAATTACGTGCGAAGCCCTAGTTGGGCATCTGATAGATTGAGCATATTCATAGCAATATTTTTTATACCCACTGTCGATAACTATTCTCATTTGCTGGCAATATTAGCAGCAATTATACAATATGTTGAATTTGAAATTAATGTCTTTTTGCGTGGGCAGAATCTTCCGTTGAAACACACAAAATATTGATACCGTCCTTTACAACTAGGGGATAACGAGGTTATTTCTTGGGGGAATGTGAATCAGAGACTTCATTGAGCTTGATCTTTACATGCAGTAATGTTGACATGGGAAACGTGGCTTTAGCTTCCCCTCAGAAGGAGGCGAACGAAGGATTTTTTCGCAGGTAAAATCGGGACTTAGATTGGGTATAAACCCGTGAAACAATTGGGTATAAGTCCGATACGTAAACTATTAACTATTTCCGGCCGTATGCTTTTTTCACTGGCTGACCCACATTAACAAAGGTATTTGTGGTAAACACATCTCTGGTTTGAACTAACTTACACCTAGCGATCGCCAGAAGGACTAAACACCGACTGAGTTAACAATTCCCAGGTCCTCCCGCCTTTCCCCTCGCCCCGCTTGCCCGCCCGTTTCCTCACCCCACCCTTCCCACCTCACACTCACCTTCCACCTCCGCATATCCCCTCCACCACCTTCTTTAATAATAGTCATAATCTTAAAGATATTATTCCAAATAGTGCAACAGCAGGATCTAATTATTTTCCCCTCAGGCTCTATTTGCGCTGTTGATTTCCTACATTCTCAAACTCTTTTCATCGGTGGGAACATAGGAAAATAGAATTTAATAACAATAAAATGTGAATAGAACGGACAATATACGTCTTGTGGATAATAACGTGAGTAAATTAACACGAAATAAATAAAAACATCCAATACTTAAGATTCTGTAATAAGTCAGATAAATAATACAACAATTAATCAACCATAAGCCACTAAATCAAGCCAACCAACCCACCAGCCAACCATTAAGAGCAGCATGTACAATCATCAACAATAGCTAATAAACCTATAAAACCAAATAAATAATTAGATGTATTAACTAATTAGAACAATCAGACATGACACCATGAAGGATACCAACCACCAACATTAAGCCATAATAAAATCAATGAATCACCACGAAGCTATTACAACAGGCATAATCACAGCTGAGGAACGACGTAATAATAATTCAGCTAAGACCACGTTCTATTGGCAGAGCAGAGAAACAAAATTGACGTAACCAGATACCAACCACAAGCAGCAGCACCACAAGAAACAACAAAAAGATAAAAAAAAGGAAAAAAACAGCTTGCACTCGCCGTCCGCTTGCACTTAGCCAGCTCATGCTGCAAGACCTATTATACCTCAATCCCAGCTGCAATGAAGTACGCAGGAGATATATATAGATATAGAGATAGATAAATCAGCGTTCCTGCTCCCCCTCCAGGTTCGCGTTCGCCGTCCTGGCTGCTATTTTGGGCGGCTGGGCCCGATTGAACCACGCCTGTGCGGTCCCCGTTAGGGAAACCTTCCGGATCTTGGCGCGGCGCACGCACGACCTTCCCGCCCGCATTTAGTCCTCGCCCGCGCGCATGCACGTGCCTGCGAGCGCCGCGCCCACGTCGGCCCTAATCCGAACTTCAAGATTGGGAGGTGTTTAATGCCACCCTGCGCGGGGATTGGCTTTTGTTTTCCAGGGAGTATTGGGGTTTTTGCGGATTCGGTGTTGTACCCGGTGTGAAATCGGCATGGTTTAGCAAGTATTCCTTATATGAGGTCTGTACTCTCGCTGTCTATCTTACTATCCTTGTCTCTTCTCATGGTTTATAACATTTCTACCTCCTCCTGCTTAGGAGTCTCTGTCTTCTCCCTCCTACTTTTCCATGCTCTCCCTCATACTCTCTCCTCTCTCTCATACTTTCATCTCTATCTCAACACTCTTCTGCGCCCTCTCACACTCTCTTCGCCCTCTACACTCTCTCGCCCTGCTCAACTCTTTCGCCCCTCTCACTCTCTTCCTTACTCTCGGACAGCCCTCACACTCTCTCGCCCTCTCACATCTCTCCCGCCCCTCTACACTATCTCGACCCTCTCACACTTCTTCGCCCCTCTCACACTCTCTGCCCCTCTCCATCTCTCGCCCCCTCTCACATCTCTCGCCCTTCACACTTCTCGCCTCGTGTACTGCACGCTTCTGTTTCTAATTCTCTTCCCTCTCGTCCAAACTCTCATCTCGGCCCTTTCACACCCCTCTCGCCCACTCGCATTCTCAACCACTCACTCTTTCCGTCCCTCTAATAGAGGCTCCTCTCCATAATTGCGCTCTCTACGCGTTTCGCTTTCTAACTTTCCCCGCTTCTCTAACCCCTCTCCCGACCACCAATTTACCGTCAATTTATCTCTGTATGTCTCTTTCCCATTCTAACCAGTTTCCTTCATGTTTTTTTCGTGGGCAACCCCTCACGCCTTGATACTTGCCGGAGTTGCAGAGGTGCCATACCCCGCACAGTTTTACTTCATGTAATTAGAAGTATAAAAACAGGGAGCGTAAGTTTCTAAATATTATTAAGTTTTCAGAGCTCGCAGTCATTAAGGAAGCAGATGACGTACAATTCTAAATTTGGTGTTCATTTTTCTACACATTGTACCAAAAGGTTTTCAGAATCGAACAAAGAACGCATACGGGAAGGAGAATCATTCACAATTTTTTAGCAAATGTGACACATCTGTTGTTGTAAAAACGCTGGCATGCTGCTGCAAAGTTTTTGATGCGCCTGTGTTATTGAGCGACTTTGATTCGTGTATCTACAGAGGTATGAAGTAAGATGTCTTGGGTAGCTTGAGATTATAAGGAGGGAAAACGCAAAAGCAGACTGTTCGAAGAGCTGTGGTTTAATCCCGCTGAGGCATGGGTGTTTGCTAGTGTGCGCGAGATGTTCGGGCTATCAACCCATCATGCTGCCAATAATAAAACCACTGTTTACTCTTCCTTGCTTGGCTTCATTGATTCCTGATGTGGAGCGCCATAAAGTGTTAATATGTCATCAAGTCGTAGATATAGTGCGTGTTTTATGGGCGGTGGCTGTCATGCTTCTATTGCTGGTTGACTATCGCGCGATCTACACGTCTGATAGGGGAAATTCCCACAGTTATCTCCCACCGCCAGTAGGGAACCGCCCGCCAGGGTAAGTCCAGGTTCCAGATGTATGATAAAGTAGTAGGTGTTAGTGTGTGGTACGTAGGGGCGAGAATATGAGGAAGACGCGTCTGATTCGTGGCTCAATTTATTAGGTCTGCTGCATGGTGATGATAGGTGAAATCACGAAAAAAAAAACGGATAGAGGCGGCCGGGCTTAGAATTCTCCACAGGCGTCTGAATTCAACCCTAGCTATGTTAGCTGATGATCGAAAATCGGGCCCGGTCGGTATGGACGCCAGGAACTCCGGTGAGAGAGACTGGAGCGATATCAGTTTATGACATGTACTCCCAATACGGGAACGCTTGGCTAACCATGTAGACGAGGGAAACATATGAGAGCCAGTGTCATACAGGGGAACGTCGTTTCTGCATGTGGGTGGACACGTGGCGGCATTTGTGTGGCCTTAGTACACGGTAAACGATCCAAGCGCCCACGGGCTACGGGGCTTCCAGCGGCAAATTTGCTGCGGCCATACGGAAAGGGGCTACTGTGGCGGAGCGCACGACATGGGGGCAGGGACCGGTGTGAAATAGCTGCGAGTTACTGAGTCGTCTATATATGCCTTGAACCGTCTTTAGGAAGTCCATGATGTCAACGAACGATATTTGTTTCTTCGAAGTGAATTTTTGCGCGGAAATTATTTATTGTGTGGAAGCTGATAACATTATTCTCGTTTAAAAGAGAATGGGAAATGCAGCGACAGGTTTAGCAATATTCTTGAACAACTTGAATTCGTTTTGTTATTTAAATGCACTTTAATACTGTTTTCTTTTTGTACAAGACGGCGGGTAAGCGATATATTCTGCCATTTAGTTGAGATGTTGACTTTCAGCCTTTTTTTTTTATAATTATGAGAGATTACGCGAGTATTTAATTTAATACATATTTACATGGATCCTTTTTTTGTAGAAACTCTCTTCAGATAATCAAAGTGGGTTCGCCTTATGGCGCGTTGAGATTACTAAATATATCATTAGTTGTTTAAGTAGTAATTCCATTGTAGTTTTTTAATTATAATCATCCCTAGTTTATATTGTGAGCGAAGAAGATCACGCGACAAGTAAGCCGGTACAATGGGAAGGGATAGCATCACGCTCGCAAGATGTTTTTATCAGGTGTTGAATATATACAAATCAGGAGGCCAGACATGAACACACTAGAATAGCACAATGTGGAATTGTTTCGCCTTAAATGTCATAATACATTACACATACAAGAAAAAGGAGGAAACATGTTGATGGGATAAATACTTGAGTAGGAAAGAAGTAGAAAGGTCTTGATTGATGACAATAGATGGAAGGGGATAAAAGGGATTTGAAGAAACCGATTGCAAAGAGGTAGGGAATGTAAACAAAGCCTAAACAGATGAAGAACAAAGTGTAGACGCCAAGGGAATAACCAAGGTGTAGAAATACGATAAAAACAAAGGAAGAGGATCAATGGAAGAATAAGAGAATATAAAAGAAGGACAAGAGAGGGGAAGTGATTGGACGGAGAAGTATGGCAAAAGATCCAGAAAATATGAAGACTAAACGGTAGGAAACACAAAGAAGAATTTAGATAAAATTATATACAATAAAAGAACTTTACAGGATATAAAGCTAGGAACAAAACAAAACAAAATAGGAAGAAAAAAAGAGAAAGACCTTGAACATCAGATGAGTCTGGATGTTTAAGAGAGAAAATTATAACGTTAAAAAAACTTGAAGCAAATATAAAGCACGAAAAAGGCAGAGAGGAAGAAGGAAGAAGAAGAATAGAAAAGAACTTTTGACACGAGATTAAGAAGAGGGTGGGATGTTAAGAGAGAAAATTTATAACGTTTTAAAAGAATTTGAAGCAGTATAAGCACGAAAAGGCAAGAGTGGAAGAACAGGAGAAAAAATAAGAAAATAAGAAAATCACTTTTGACGAGATTAGATGAAGTTTGGATGTTAGAGAGATAACAGTTTAAAAAAACTTGAAGCAGTATAAAGAAGAAAAAGGCAAAGAGGAGGAGCAAGAAGAAAAAAGAAGAAAATATGAAAATAACTTTAGAAACGAGATGAAGAGAAGGTGGATGCGGGGCGGGTGCGCGTTCCGCGGGTGCGGAGGCTCTCGGGGCCGGCTTCACACCCCCGGCTGCCACGCGCTCCGCGCCCCGCCGCAACGCTATGCGCCGGCGGCGCGCCGCACGCCGGGCCGCGGCCCGGGCACCGCCGCCGCACGGCCGCCCCCGGCGAATGGCACACCGACAACGCCGGACACACGGGCACGGCACTCACGGCCTAAACGCGTCCTATTTTCTTCTTTTTTCTTCTTGTCCTTCCTCTTTTGCCTTTTTTCTTTGCTTTATACTGCTTCAAGTTCTTTTAACTGTTATCATTTTCTCTCTTAACATCCAGGACTTCATCTTCATCTCGTGTTCAAAAGTTTCTTTTTATTATTTTCTTATTTTTCTTCTTGTCCTTCCTCTCTTGCCTTTTTTCTTTGTTTTTTACTGTGTCAAGTTCTTTTAACTGTTATCATTTTCTCTCTTAACATCCAGGACTTCATCTTCATTTCGTGTTCGAAAGTTTATTTTTATTATTTTTTGTTCTTGTCCTTTCTCTTTTCCCTTTTTTCGTAGCTTTATACTGCTTCAAGTTTTTGTAACTGTTATCTCTCTTAACATCCAGGACTTCATCTTAATCTCATGTTTAAAAGTGATTTTTCTTATTTTCTTATTTTTTCTTCCTGTTCTTCCACTCTTGCCTTTTTTCGTTGCTTTATACTGCTTCAAATTCTTTTAACTGTTATAATTTTCTCTCTTAACATCCACGCCTTCTTCTTAATCTCGTGTTCAAAAGTTTCTTTTTCTTATTTTCTTCTTTTTCTTCCTGTTCTTCCTCTCTTGCCTTTTTTCGTTGCTTTATATTGCTTCAAGTTTTTTTAACTGTTATAATTTTCTCTCTTAACATCCAGGACTTCATCTGATGTTCAATGGTTTCTTTCTTCTTTTTTGTTCTTGCTATTTTGCGTTTTGTTCCTAGCTTTATATCCTGTAAAGTTCTTTTTATTGTTATAATTTTTATTCTTAATATTCTTCTTTGTGTTTTCTCTACCGTTTAGTCTCATATTTGTCTGGATCTTTTGCATCTTCTTCCGTCAATTTCACTTTTCCCCTCTCTTGTCCTTTCGTTTTATTATTCTTCGTTATTCTTCCATTGATCCTCTTCCTTTGGTTTTTATCGTGTATTTCTACACCTTGGTTATTTCCCGTTGTGCGTCTACACTTTGTTCTTCATCTGTTGTTTAGGCTTTGTGTTTGACATTCCCTTACCTCTTGTTTGCAATCGTTTTCTTCAAATCCCTTTTATCTCCCTTTCCATCTATTGTTCATCATCAATGACTTTCTACTTCTTTTCCTACTCAAGTATTTTAGTCCCATGCAACATGTTCCTTCTCTTTTTCTTTTTGTATGTGTATGTATTTGACATTTTAAGGGCGAAACAATTTCACATTGTGCTATCTAGTGGTGTTCCTAGGTCTGCCTCCTGATTTTGTATAGTATCAACACCTGGGTATAAAGGAGACATCTTGCGAGCGTGATGTATTCCCTTCATTGTACCTGGCTTACTTGGTCTGCGTGATCTTTTCTTTCGTCTCACAGATATAGAGACTAGGATGATTATAATAAAAAACAACTAATGGAATTACTACTTAAACTAACTAATGGAGTATATTTAGTGAAGTCTCAACGGCCATTAAGGCGAACCCACTTTTGATTTCTGAAGAGAGTTTCTACCAAAAAAGGATCCATGTTAAATATGTATTAAATAAATACTGCGTAATCTCTCATTAATTATAAAAAAAGGTTGAAAGTCAACATCTTCATTCAACTAATGAGCAAATATATCGCTTACCCTTGCCGTCTTGTACAAAAGAAGCAGTATTAAAGTTGCATTTAAAAACAACGTAATTCAAGTTGTTCAGAATATTGCTACCTGTCGCTGTATTTTCCCATTTCCTTTTAAACGAGAATGAAATGTTATCGAGCTTTCACACAATAAATATTTTCGCGAAAAATTCACTTCGAAGAAACAAATATCGGTTCGTTGACATCATTGGACTTCTAAAGACGGTTAAGGCATATATAGACGCTACTCAGTTGAACTCGCAGCTATTTCACACCCCGGGTCCCTTGCCCCAGTGTCGTTGCCGCTCCGCCACAGTAGCCCCGTTGCCTGTAGTGGCCCGCAGCAAATTGCCGCTGAAGCCCGTGAGCCCGTGGGGCGCTTGGGATCGTTTACCGTGCACGTGGAGGCACACAAATGCCGCACGTGTCGCAGCCCACAGGCCCAGAAACGACGTTTCCCCTGTATGGACACTGGCTCTCATATGTTTCCCTCTTCTACATGGGTTTAGGCAAGGTTCCGGTATTGGGAGTACATGGTCATAAACTGATATCGCTGCAGTCTCTCTGACCGGGAGGTCCTGGGGTCCTAGTACCGACGGTGCCCGGATTTTCGATATCAGCTACATAGCTAGGGTTGAATTCAGACGCCTGGTGGAGAATTCTAGCGGCCGGCCGCTCTAATCGTTTTTTTTTTCGTGATTTCACTGATCATCACCAGGTGAGCAGTACCTAATAAATGAGCCACGGATCAGACGCGTCTTCCTTGTCATATTCTCGCCCTTTACGTACACACACTAACATCCTCTACTTTATCATACATGCTGGGAGACCTGGAGCTTGACCTGGCCGGGGCGGTGCCCTACTGGGGTTGGGGGGAGATACGTGGTTGGGGAATTTCCCGCTATCAGACGTGTAGATCGGCGCCGGATCTAGTCACCCACCTTCCGCCATAAAACACGAACTATACTTACGTGACTAATGACCTTATTAACACTTTATGCGCTCGACATCAGGAATCAATGAAGCAAGCAAGGGGAAGGATTAAACAGTGGTTTTATTATTGGGAGCATGATGGTTTGGATGAGCCCTGAACATCTCGCGGCACACTAGCAAACACCCATGCCTCAGGCGGGATTTAAACCCACAGCTCTTCGAACCGAGTCTGCTTTTGCGTTTCCTCCTTAGTGATCTCAGCTACCCAAGACATCTTACTTCATTACCTCTGTAGATACACGAATCAAAGGTCGGCTCAATAACACAGGGCGGCATCAAAACTTTGCAGCAGCATGCAGGGTTTACAACAATCAGAGTGTCACATTTGTAAAAAATTGTGAATGATTCTCCTTCCCGTATGCGTCTTTGTTCGATTCTGAAAACCTTTTTTGTGTACAAGTGGTAGAAAAATGAACACCAATTTAGGAATTGTACGTCATCTGTTTCCTTATATGACTGCGAGCTTCTGAGAAACTTAGTAATATTTAGAAACTTACGGGCTCCCTGTTTTTATACCTTGTATTAGCTGAAGTAAACTGTGCGGGGGTGTATTGGCAACCTCTGCAAATCTCCGGGCTGAAGGTATCAGGCGCGTGAGGGGGTGCCCACGAAAAAACAGTGAGAGGAACTGGGTTAGGGAATGGGGAAAGAGGACATGGCGAGAGGATGAAATTTGACGGTGAAATTTGGGTGGTCGGGAGAGGGTTAGAGAAGCGGGGAAAGGTTAGAGAAGCGAGAACGGGTTAGAGAGGCGGCAATTATGGGAGAGGGGAGGGCCTCTATTAGAGGGACGGGAAAGAGTGGGAGTGGTTGAGAATGCGAGTGGGGGCGAGAGGGTGTGAGAAGGGCGCGAGAGTGAGAGTGGGAACGAGAGGGCGAGAGAATATGAGAAAGAAGGTGCAGTACACGGAGGGCGAGAGAGTGTGAGAGGGGGCGAGAGAGTGTGAGAGGGGGCGAGAGAGTGTGAGAGGGAGAGATGGAGAGAGTATGAGGGAGAGATGGAGAGAGTATGAGGGAGAGATGGAGAGAGTAGGAGGGAGAAGAAGAGAGACTCCTAGAGGGGAGAGGTAGAAAGAAACTATGAGAGAGGACAAGGGATAGTAAGATAGGACACGCGAGAGGTACAGAGCCTGCAATATAGGAATGCTTGCTGAAACCATGCCGATTTTCACACGAGTGTACAACACGCGAATTCCGCAAAACCCCCAATACTCCCTGGAAACAAAAGGCCATCCCCGCGCAGGGGGGGCAGTTAACACCTCCGCGAATCTTGGAAGTTCGGATTAGGGCCGACGTGGGCGCGGCGCTCGCAGGCACGTGCATGCGCGCGGGGCGGGGAGGACTAAAGGCGGGGCGGGAAGGGTCGTGCGTGGCCGCTGCCAAGATCCGGAAGGTTCCCTGCAACAGGGGACGCACAGGCGGTAGCGTTCATCGGGCCCAGCCGCCCAAAATAGCAGCGCAGCGGACGGCGGACGGGAACTGGTGGGGAGGGAGGGGGCGGCTTGATGCTCCGCCTACAGTCCGGAACAAAAGCGGCGCGTACTTCATTGCAGCTGGGATGGGAGGGTAGTAATGAGGTGGTTGGTTGCAGCTGAGCTGGGCTTAAGTGGAAGCGGACGGCTGGGAGGTTAAAGCTGTTTGTGGGTGTGCTTGCTTGCTTGGTTGGTTGGTATCTGGGTACGTAATTTGTTGTTTTCTCGTGGGCTGTGCCAGATACGTGGTTCTTTAGCTGAATATTTATTACGTCGGCTTCTAGGTTGATTATCCTGTTGGTTAATTAGCTTCGTGGTTGATTTCGATGATTTGATGGCTTAATGGTTGGTGGTTGGTAGCCTTCATGGTTCATGGTCTTGATTGTTGCTTAATTAGTTATACATCTAATTATTTATTTGGTTTTTATAGGTTTATTAGCTTATTGGTTGATTGATTTCATGGCTGCTCAATGGTTGGTGGGCTTGTTGGTTGGTGGGCTTGATGGTTAGTGGGCTTGATGGTTGGATAATTGTTTGTATTATTTATTCTTGACTTATTAACAGAATCTTAAGTATTTGGATTGTTCCTTTATTTATGTGTGTATTACTCACGTTTATTTATTCCACAAGGGATATATTTGTCCGCTTCTATTCACGATTTTATTGTTTATTTAAATTCTATTTTTCCAGTTTTCCCACGATTGTGACAGAAGAGTTTGCGAGGAATGGTAGCTGAAAATCAACAGCGCAATAGAGGCTGAGGGGAAAATAATTAGATTCCTGGCTGCCGTTGCACTTATGTTGGAATGAATATCTTTAAGATATGACTATTATTTAAAGGAAGGGGTGGGTGAATTGTTTAATCAGTCGGTTGTTTAGTCCTTCTGGCGATCGTAGGTTGGTAAGTTGGTTCAACCAGTGATGTGTTTACCACAAATACCTTTGTAATTGTGGGGTCATGCAGGTGTGAAAAAGATACGGCGGAAATAGTGTAATAGTTTACGTATCGGACTGTTATACCCAAGTTCACGGGTTTATACCCAATCGAAGTCCCGGATTTTACGTGCGAAAAAATCCTTCGTTCGCCTTCCTTCGGAGGGGAAGTAAAGCCGACTGTCCCATGTCAGTACATTTACTGCATGTAAAGATCAAGTCTCAATGAAGTCTCTGAGTCACATTCCCCCCAAGAATTACCTCGTTTATCCCCTAGTTGGTGAAAGGAGCGTATCGAAATTTGTGTGTTCAGACGGAAGAGTCTTGCCACGTAAAATAAGGCATCAATTCAATTCAACTAGATGTGTATAATTGCTGCGGAACATTTGGCCATGCAAATGAGAATAGTTTTACGGACAGGTGGGTATAAAAATATTGCATGAATATTGCTTCATCTATTTCAGAATGTCCAACTAGCGGCTCGCACTGTAATTTATTATGGTCCGCGAAAGGCGAAAGTGAAAGTCCCTTTCATCCATGTCGGGCGAGAACATTGTGCGACTAGCGCACGCGACTCGACGGGATAAAAGCGCCCTTAAGGGTAAAATAGGTGAAGTTTAGATCTAAAGAATTATTTTTCTAGTAAATTAAGACATTTAAAATCATCCCAATATGTTGCATTGTGTTGTGCTTGGAACAGACTGATATCATGCATAGTCACCTCCCCCCACTTTGCTCCATTTCAGAACATTCAGACAAAGTGATCAACGATTCGGAGAAGTCACGTGTGGATCTCCCGTGAAATGCAAGTAGGGCACACAACCATGTTAAAGGTTTTAGTTGAGTCCTTTTGGGCCTTCAAGTTGGATACCCCTGAGATATATCATATCGTATAAACCAGGAGAAACCGTATAAGCCTGAAAGTTTCTCTCGCAAACCGATTTCTTTACCACAAATTCCACAATGGTCAAATTCCATCTCGTACCTAATGATCAAAGATTAGGACTCTAACATTTAAACCACGGGTCTCTGCTCTGGGTCGATTATTCCTAAATTGCTGTTTTGGTTTATACGACCTTTTTTAATCTCAATGAATACACATCCATTTGAAGTCTCTTTCCATTTCACAGACGTACAATTTGTCGGGTCACTATGCTGAAATAGCAAACACACATTGGCGTGTATCACGTCTGGAATTTGGGGGTTTTGTCCACAGCAAAATGGATGTGAAGGGCAGTATGTACTTACAATTAATTGGCTTCTAAATTAATTTTCAACACTGTCAACTAAGGATATGAATCATGTCAATTTTTCTTTTATCGTTGGTGCTATCGTTGAAACTTTGCATTGTGTCATTGGGTTAACATTATGTCGCCTTAGGGCCACTACCCAGGTCATACGGGTTGCCACCAGTGTCACGCGCTATGCTCCAAGTTCGGATCTGGGACACTAATATTCGTTGAGGGGCCACTATTCGTCTAACATGTTACGCTAGTCTTGAACTGTTCTCCTACTTCCAGTAAAGGCTTCATCTTGTTCGTTATTAATAATTACCAGATAATATAACCAATACTGTTAACGAAGAAACATTCAACAGGTTCGTGATGGAGAACAAAATTCTCCGTCTTACTGCAGAAATACGGCAGTGACCGGTGGCGACGAAAGCCGTATGTTCAGAGGACGTACTCGAAGATCTCTTACATTGTATTTAATGTTGTCGACCTACATGATGCTTGCGGGGGATTTTCCCTCCTCCCCAAGTATCTCCCCCAGCGGGGCATCACCCCCAACTGGGACAGGCTCTAAGCTCCCTACATGTTAGGCACTGTAGTGCGTTTAGATGTGTGTTTAAGGGGTACAAGTAGGACAAGGAAGAGGAAGGGAATATCGTGCGCTGTCCGTAACCCGTTTGTGAGGGTACTTACTACCTGCAGAAGCACTAGAGGCTCTTCCTTCTAATGTAGCCAAATTTATAAATATACTTCATTCCATCTAGATCATCTTGAATAATACTGACTGAGACATTTATCTTTATTATTATATTATTATTATGATTATTATTATTATTATGATTATTAATTATGATTATTTTATTATATTATTATTATTATTATTACTATTATTACTTGTATTTATTATTGTTATTGTTAATATTATTATGCTTTTTATTAATTTTACTATTACTTTTTATTATTATTGTCATAATTATTATCGTCATGCCCTTATACAGTGAGTGATGTGGAGTGGGGTGTAGTGGGAAGGGAGTGTAGTGTATGAAGGGAGTGCAGTGTAGTGTAGTGTAGTGAAGTGTTATGTAAACTAGAAGTGAATTTAGAGTAGCTAGAAATAAATTGGAACTATTATATCGACCCCTAATTCTAATAGTAAACCTAATTGTAAATGTTAAAATTGTGTTGTAATTCTAATTCTAATTGTTTTATCATGTTTGCCGACGGCATTAGCTTAAGCGAACTTTAATAAATCTTATCTATCTATCTATCTATCTATCTATCTACTGCTCTGGTATTCGCCTAGTGTTGATCGGAGAAACCACTAACAACTACCTATCATTGTATCCGACGGCTAGAATTGTCCTCCAGACAGCGATTGAGCACGATGTAGCTCCTTGGCTAGAGTTGATAGTCCTGCCACGCCGTCAAGACTCGAATCGTATGATCTGCCAGTGTGAGGCGCTTCAGTGACATCAGCTGACGTCCAGAACAATCTAAACCGGCGTCACCAGGGGGACGTCAGCCACCGGTTGGAAGGGAATTTATGTAGGCATGTATTTGCATAATCACATAGAGACATGCTCTGCTCTTTCACATAGGCAGAGGGACCATTAACGAGCTTAAGGCTTATCCCGTCTGAGGGAGTGCCCAGTTGGGGAGATACGTGGGAACCTTCGCAACGGATCTTCTTATCGGCCTCTTATCTCACGTATCAGGGGAGGAGGCACACCGCCATCTGACGGCCTACAACATGCACTACACTTACGGCACGCACGTTCTCGGCACTTGACGCACCGGCAATCAATACACGCCGATACGGCGTAGCTGGTGAGGTCGGAGGCGAAGGCCGCAGAAGCGGTGGCGGTGGCGAGTGACGTCACGTGGCGTAGCAGAGGCGCTGCCTGGCGTCCACCTCATCGATTGGAGGCGGCTTCTGTCGGAGGCGCGCGCGTTGACCGGCCCCAGGGGCCGCATCCCGGCTGCTTGGCGCGCCCCGCCGCTCTCCGCTCCACTCCACTCTTCTCCACGCCCCCGCTCCCCTCCCGCGCACGCTGGCCGTCTCTCATGAGTGGGAGTCGTTCAACGCTTTTCGCGATGACGAATTATCACCCCGAAGGAATCGATGAAGAAGAAATACAGTTTCTTGGAATAAGTGAATTCCTATGCTATTTATTTTGTTTCGAATTTTATTAACGGACGGCGAGCTGTTAAATGTATAAGGCACGCCGGACGTTAACTGTGCTTATTATTCACCCGCGCACGCCACCCTTGTCTTACAGGTGCGAGTCGTTCAATCCTTTTCGTAATACCTAATTACCAGATTAAAAAAAATATAAACAAGAAATACTACTTCTCGGAAGAAATGTTCTCATACTCCATCTTTAGCTACAACTATTTGTTTCATTGTTAGCAACGGACGGCGAACTGTTAAATGTTCAAGGCACGCCGGCCGTTATGTGACTTATCATTTACCCGCGCACGCCCCCGCCTCTCATATTTTCTGTGTGTGAATCGTGTAGAGGGTTTCGTGATACCTAACTATCATTAGAAAAAAATCATGTAAACAAGAAATACTGGATCTTGAAATACGTGAACTCATATGTTAACTCATTTGTTTCAATTGTTAGGCACACCGGCCATTAAGCGTGGCTTAACATTCCTGGGCGCACGCCATTCGTACTGCGGATACGGCATCAATGTTGCTGTTTTTAAAAACATCGATACCTTTAATTTTTAACATAGAAGATTGGTTCATTGATTGCTCAATAATACCACACGCGTAAACGTCTGAGGTCATTAGTTCCGTAAGTGTAGTGTATGTTTTTGTACATCTTTTCGTCCTCTTTCTTGTTCTGCTTTAACACCTTCCTTACACGCTCTTGCACTTACATGCACTACACTACCACACATGTCGGGAGACACGTCTGGATCTTAGAGCTTGTCCAGGCTGAGGTGGTGTCCGATTAGGAGGTAAAATGTCACGAATCGAAATGCGTGTCGGCGCCGTATCTCGCCATCTCGCGGGAACAGATCACTGCCACCTTCCGCGATAATATCATGCACGACACTTACGGGATTAATGACCTTAACAGTCGTGCCACTCGTCCCAATTAAATCAAGCAATTAACTCTTTACTTATATAGGCATTATACCAATTTGTGACAATTTGTGCGATTTGTACGAAGAAGTGCCAGTTCGTCCGTTTCATAGATTACTTAACATTCCTTTCACTTTTCTTGAATTTACTTCAGTCTCTCTATTTCTACAAAATTCTAAATCTTGCTTTTGAAATGCCCGCGCGCTTTATGTCCTATTTTCTCTCCCTCACGTTGTGCTCCAGGTTGTGTAGGCCACGCAGAACTCACGTGTCGCGCGAAAATCTTTCCTGAAATAGAATGGTTGCCATAGAAACGTAACCTTGGCGCCGCCAGTCGCTGTATACCAAGGAGCTCCTTCGAGGATACGATGAACAAGAATTTCGTTTCCTCGTCTTATCTGATTTCCGCCACATTCTTGTCAGAGAGTGCGGATCCAGGGAAGATCGCCCTGCCTCTCCAAATCGCCCTGACTAAATCCACTGTGTGCATCGACGTTCCACCATGTTGTCCTGTGCGCAAGTAAACGTAAATGAAATGCCAGGAATGATGTAGTTTTTAATAATGCCTTTCAGACATCCAGGACATAAGCAATGTACATTATATATGAGAAGTGGGCAGTGCACTTAAACAATCAAATGAAACCGGGAACAAATTAATTTATTAATAATATAAAGCTATAAAATTTGCAGTTTTTGCGAGATCGAGTCGGTGGTTTCAATGACAGAATATTCGCGTGTGAAATATCATTTCTCTAGTTAGGACGTCTCATTGTTATACATCGAAAAACTACAGAAAACATTCATCGATTACTATTTTGATCTCGAATCGACATTGTGGGAATCTGGGCATACACTAGTAATGAGACATCGATAATGAAAAATTGACTTTAGCAAAAAACAATGTTCAATAGTTAAAACCCGAATGTTAAAAAACGTTCATGTTAAATAACATTGACTTTAATATATCGATGTTTTAAAAATTGATGTTTCTTTAGGAACGTGGTTGGGAAAAACCCATGTAACCGGCGCGTAGGTTTTTCTCCGGGTCTGCTCTCCTAGCGGAGATCGTTCATCACCACCTTCCGCGATAAAATCGTGCCTCACACTTACGGGACTAAGGGACTTAGGAGCCTCGCACTTACGAGTCTAATGGAGCCTAAAGACAGTTATCAATCAATCAAAACATCGAAAACGTAAAATCAGAAATAATCGATTAAAACTCGGATTTCATGCATCTACGATAAAATCGATCTGTTTAATAGTTATACATTGTTGAAAACAACTTTGTCACCCAAAATTCTTGAATTTTTTATAATTGTAATTTTATTTTTTCACTTCTCACGATGTTAATAACCCTTATCCGTGATTTTCTTGCATCATATGTCCATAGATTTCTCTTAACCCTCAAAGGTGGAGTCATCTGCACACCTATTGAAATTAAAATGGATTCCAAGAGGTTTCTGCATATTTGTACCCGCGACATAATACCATCATATAAATTTCTTGTTGCAGCCAAAATGTTTTACTAGGGAGTTTGTGCACCCTCCAACGTTACACTAATAGAAAACACTATCGATCTTTCGCGCACGCCCAGCTAAGGTTTCGCATCACTTTCATGCATACGCGCATGCGCAGAAAATCGAGATTGCTATAGATTACTGCCCGTTAAGGCGTGCACAAACTCCCTAATGTATGTTCATTTCTGGCAATACTTTCCATTGATTAAGCGATTCATCCATAAAACATCGAAGGTTTTTCAAAATCGATCGTTCTTCACATCGATGTTTTTGACATTTTGACATTTAACACATTGACACAACTGCAGTGAAGGCGGCATGCGCGGGCCCCTTGCCCGAAAGACCGACGACGACGGCCCGGTGGGTTCGACAGGCGACTTCTGCGAACGACCGTAAACTATCGCGCGCGGCAACAGGGCCTGTCCTGGCACGATGCCCCTTCATCCGGCACGAGCTTAGAAGGCGGTGGGTCGACAGTTATCGACTCCACTCCATCGCTTCCCCATCGACCACGCGGCCGACGGAATCTCAACACGAGCGTTATTTCTATCCGAGACGCGACGCTGCCGATAGTTTAAGAAATTTGACTCCCGACGCAAACCGTTCTTGCTGAAGTGGACGAGGTGGGCCCGGCTGCAGTGGCTCAGCGGCAATATCATTGCAACTGCGTAGATGCATTGAGTTCAACCAGTCTCCAGAAGATTTCTAGTGGTCGTCTGCTCTGATCAGTAGTTTTTCAAGATCCTTGCTCGATGCCCCCTCGTCCGGCACGCGCTTAGAAGGCGGTGGGCCGGCAGTTATCGACTCCACTCCATTGCTTCACAATCGCCAAGGCGGTGAACGGAATCTCAACACGAGCGTTATTTCTACCCGAAACGGGACGCTGCCGATAGTTGAAGATATTTGACTCCCTCCGCAAATCGTTCTTGCTGAAGTGGACATGTTGGGCCCGGCTGCAGTGGCTCAGCGGCAATATCATTGCAACTGCATAAATGAATCATCTTGAATACCTTTGTCTGAAGAAGACTTCTGGCGGTCATCTACTGAGATCAGTAGTTTTCTGGTGATTGCGGCGGCGATGGTGTAACGGTTAGCGTACCGGACTGTTATACCCATGTTCGCGATATCAAACCCGGTCGAAGCCGTGGATTTTTAAGGGTGCATGGGTGAACTGAAGAGGGGAAGTAAAGCCGGTTGTCTCATGTCAGTAGATTGATTTGCATGTAAAAGATCCTCAAGCCTTAATGGCGCCTCTGAACTAAATTCAAATCGCTTGTTTCGTCGCCCAAGAAATACCTCCTTTCTCTGCTAGTTGGTGAAAGGAGCGTAGCAAAATTTGCGTGGTCAGACGGAAGAGCGGGCCCGAGTCTCGCCACGTAAAATAAGGCAAATTTAATTGAATTCAATTCTAGCACAATACCTTTTGCTCGGTATGAGCTTAGAAAGAGGTAGATTGACAGTTGTCGACTTTGATCCGTGGCTTTATCGCGGTGCATGGAACCGTACCACTAGCGTTATTTTTATTCCTCTGCAATGTCTCAGCGGAAACATAGTTTCTGATGCCATAGTGACGTCATGCGACAGCAAGGTATCAAAGAAGACGCCACATCTGTGTATTATTTACATATCGCATTATAGAACTTCAGATTTGTATACAGTTTTGTTATGTAAAGAAACTTTGAACTGTATAAATACTATTTTACTCTATAAATACTATACCATTTATTGCAACACTAGTGATGTCTGTTTTTGTTAATTTTATTTTATGCAATGTTTGAGCACTGTTTGAGCTCTAGGTTTTGATAAACCATTTTAGGTAGTTTGGTTCAGCAGAATGTCTTCTTCTATTGGCTTCTGATATTTCCTCATACAAGCTTATCTTTCATCATGAAGGTGAATAGTATTCATTCACAGAATACAAAACTCCCGAATAGATACTATCGCATTCATACAATCGTCCCGTGTTCCTCGTTTCCATTTATTCCAACATTTTTACCCCTAAAACCAACTTTCTCATTTCCACCACTGATTTTCACGAAAACACCGAGAACCGTTTTATTTTGGAACTTCTGATCACCGGCTTGCGTGTCTGAAATCCATGCATTATATTTCAAAGTTACTTTTGTTATTACATTTTCGCAGCGTCCGTGCCCTCTATTCTGTAGCGCAGTTGGCACCTTAACTAACGATGTGCCGACACGATATGTGCGGTTGGCTTAAGTGTGTCGACTAAAGAAAAAGAACGTAGATATTTCGATACAAAGTTCCATCACTTTCGCCTCGCTGTCTTGGCTTCGTTTGCATAAACATTGTAGCTCCAGTAACAGTTCCAGCATGTTAAATATTAAATAACCTCTTTGAAATACAAAATGCGTTCTTGGTATAGTCTTGAGCAGTTGTTGTCCACAACAATTGCTCCTTATTTGTTATACTCTTGTACTCTTCGGCGCATGTGTTATATATTTTGTGAATATTCATGTAAGACTTTGTAAATGGTGTTTACAACGGAACAGATAAAATCTTGTGTACTAATAATTAGATGGTCTGTAGACATCTGGCTCGGTAACTTGTGTGATTACATTTGCTTTTTGTTATAAAACTGAACATTGTTAACTATGGACTCTGGATGGCGAGATCCACCGCTGACTTAACGTCGGCTAATAGTGGTTTCCCCATCCAGGTATCTCCCACCAGCGTGGCACCGCCCCATCCGGAACAACCTCCATCCTCCCGACATGTTTGCTTGTGTAATGCATGTTAGTGTGTGTGTAAGGGGAAAGTATAGGACAAGACACAGGAAGGAAAGATAACACGTGGTCCGTGGCTCGTTTGTTAGGGTAGTGCTCAGGCATTCACCTGGTGTAGATCGGAGAAGCTAGGGAAAACTACCGATCAAAACAGATGCACAGTAGTGATATTGATGCGCTGAGTTACCTAAGCCTGTAAAGTTGTTGTTAAGCCCCACCGAAGACTGCACCTTTCCACGAATTGTATTCTTTAGGAAATTACATGGACTGTGCTGGTACGAAAGTGTCTGTTCAGTAAGTCTAGTTATAGGATAGAGCAAAGATTCCCAACCGTTTCTTTCCATCGTAAGAAAATTGTTTGCTTAATCAGCATCCTTATTCATCACCCATCTATAATTTGGAACATCCGTGAGCATGACGTAAATAATTGCATATATACACTTGAAATATAACTATTTCCTACATCAATACTAACACACACCTAGATTATCAACAATCGAAGTCGCTTCTCTAGAGGCCGACTGCTCTGATCGGTAGTTATACGTGGTTTTGCCGATCAACAGCAAGTAAATGCCGGAGCAGTACCCTAACCAAATAACCACGAACTGCGCGCCATCTTTCCTTCCTCTTCCTTGACCTATCCTCACCCCTTACACACAAACACACACGCCGTGAGACCGATCGGGAGCTTAGTGTGTGTCTCGGTTGGGGTGGTGCCCCTCTAGTGGGAGATACCTGGTTGAGGGAGAGACACTTGATACCCGCTAGCCGACGGTAAGTCGGCGCCAGAGAGCTTGTCATTCAGCGTAGGAAAGACCACCGCCACATACCGAGCAAAAACGTGCTTAACGACTCTATTTGTTGACGTTCCTTGAATTACTAACAATCAATGAATCAATCAAGATGCTTCTGCGTGATAAATAACGTTTCTACCTCTATTTTGATTCAATGGTTACTAAAAGTTGAGTTTTTAAAAACTGCCACAGATATTAACTTCTGAGAACGTTTCTCCTGTGTGTGGAGAGAACTTTCTTGCGCGAGTATCGTTGTGAATGCGTACTTATAATTTCTTAGAGTTTTCAAAAACATCCTAACTCAAAGGATGAACGACGGTCACGAAAGAAGGCAAGCATATTAATAATTTATTATTATATTATTAAGAGCCATAACTTAATTATCAAAATAATTTATTACATTACTGAAAAGAGTTAAAACGTAATCTCTTTTTGCTTAAATGTTTAGTTGATCTTCCCAGCACTACTACTCATCGGGGTGGTGTATAATATCTTTTCTAAACCGACGCGACGGTTTTGCTGAAATTGCCGCTTCACTTCATGCGTCAAGGCGATGCAAAATTATTATTTACAACACCCTCTGTGACATCTACGGTTACGAAAATTAAGGAGATACCCTTGTAGATTCATTGAAACAACATTTCTCATAAATATTGTGAAAGAAAACCTTTGGTGTACACTTTTTATTCAATGCTTATAAGATAATTACTTTTTTCCATTTAAACTCCCGATGTCGAAGTAACAAACCATTAGGGAGCGCTACTGCCCCAGCTTAAGAGCCGTAACTGAATTCTGGAAATAATTTATTACATTACTGAAAGGAGTTAAAACGTAATCTCTTTTTGCTTAAATGTTTAGTTGATCTTTTCAGCATTACTCATTGGGATGATGTATAATATGTTTTCTAAACCGACGCGACGGTCTTGCTGAAATTGCCGCTTCACTTCATGCGTCAAGACGATGCAAATTCTCCCTTAGAACACTTCTGTGACGTGTACGGTTCAGAGGGCGAGGGCATCTCCCTCGTAGGTTGTTGGAGAGGTGCCAAACCGCGGGTTTGGCGCATCCGCGATGCCCCATGCGAGTTAACCGCTCGCCATTCTCTCTCTCTCTCTCTCTCTCTCTCTCTCTCTCTCTCGTGTCGGTAATAGTTCAGGCGCCGTGCATCAGATTGGGCCGGTAGTTTGCGATTTAATTAGCCTCGGAGTCTATTGTTGAAAGTCACTGTTGAAGGGTGCTCGACCGGAGGATTATACAGGTCCGTTTAGGATGAGAAACACGAAATTTGAAGCGTGATCATGCAATGTCTCTACGAGAGGCTCTCAGGTAAGGTGTCTGTGGATCAGCTCTGGCTAAACGACTTGCGAGCTTGGAGATAGGAAGAGAAATAATGAAGGTTTAGGGCTATCGTCTTCGTAAGAAGTTTTGTAGTTACCGAAGGAGTGCTTGCCTTGTGACACGTGAATGCTGCACTCTATGATGAAGGTTTTTAAAACATAGTTTTTGATAGATGAAAATAATTATGTAATTCTAATTGGATACGGAAATTCAGATACAATGTAACGTTCGTAGACTTTTGATGTGAATAAATTTTTGTACGCATTTAAATATATTTTCAGTCAGTATTGCCATGCAATGATGGAAAAAAACACTTTCTTTTTTCTACTAGAAAAGTGTGTTTTCATATAATGAAGTTAACATGTACGTGACATTTGCCCCTGATTGTAGGGCAACTTATAATTTGAGTGCGTCATGACATATGACCCTTCCAACATCAGTGCATAATGAATTCCTGACCATACGTTCAATTTCAAAAAATGATCATGTTCGCCCACTTACGTGAGCTAAAAGTCTGAGAAATTTATTTTGAGACACCTTGTGTGTAGTATTTTTAGTAATGCACTTTTATGTAGTAAAAAGTAGATTTGAGCAAATGTAAATCATGAATTTGTATGCGTGGTAGCCCATAATTTACTGTAAAAACTTGCTTCTAGAGCTTGTAGACATACTACAGATCTACAAAGATCACTTATGCCAATAAACATGTAAGACACTTCATATAAAGAAATTTCACATGGGAAATTTTCCACTGAGTGGTACCAACGTATCGTTCGTTGGAGGCAGTTTGCCAAGGAGGTTTCTTGTACATGTCTGTTTTAAGTTTCCTTGGTATGAAATAACTGTCAGTTTTCGCTGCTGGGTTATACCGTATGCAGCTGTGAATCTGAATCTTCGAAAACGAGGGGGGGACTTGAGTTCCAGCGGAGCAGAAAGACTTTTTGATACCGTGAATCATGATAAGGACTTCTTAATGCTGCCATCATTATTTATTCTTCTTGTCCGACTTAAGATCCTTGTTGAGAATGGACTTTCTGATGGTCACCATTTTCCACTCTACGCATTTTTCCAATCTTAATATCTTCTTCTCTTTTCAACAACTCTCATCAATCTCCTGAAGGTCATTTATCAGTTCCTTCTTTTCTTAACTCTCTTATACGCACTCTCTAACTTCACTTTGAGAACCTCTTGAATATAATCTGTTAAATCTCTGTCCTGCTTTGAAAAGATCCTAACATCGTGAAATTATCATTAATGTACAGCATTTTTGCATCTATCGAAACATGCGACTTTAGGACTGTAAGAAGGTACAACTATTTTCAGAGTTGGTGCAACTGAAAATGATTGATAATCCTTTATGACATGATTTCATATCCTCTAGTTTGTGTAACAACTTTTGTTTGCATAATTTTTCTTTAATGACATTTAGTATTAGCAGCATACAAAGTTCTTCCCTAACAGTTTAGATCCGACGACCGCAAAACATTGCTACTTCTTGGCATGTGTCCAATAGGCTGTTGTGTGCTGTTCTGTGTCATTCTGGTCAATAATCCTCATCGAATACCAAACATGCCTCAGGCTTACCGAAAACACGCTGTGTGATCACGTCCTTGGCCGTGAACCTGGACCATGTCAAGGGGAAACCCTATCCTGCCCCTGAACCATGTTTACATGTTACGTTTAACATTTCCTTCTTGAGTAATGCGACTGTAGTTGTGACAAATAATTGTGTTATACCCAATTGCAGTTAAGTCAGAGGATTTGTTTTCCCCATAGGTTTTATACAATGTGCCCGCCTACACAACTTTGCAATTAATAATTCGATGGTGATGATAGACAATCAAAACGATGTTTCTGCACTTTAAAAGTGACACTCGCCTTCACAACCTTACAAATAATTAACAGATTTTGATGATCCGTAATCAAAACGATGTACTTTTAGATTCTAAGTGATATACTGGTGTCCAATATTACTCGCACCGCATTGAAACAAAAAAAAATGGGTTGACCACAAACATATACGCCATTAAAATGTGTTAAAATTCGACATGCTAGATTAGAAGTTATACCTTCTCGCAAATGCTAAAGTGTAAGGTTTCCACGCAAACTGGCTTAGATACAATTCTGGGCACGAAGGTATCACGCAGTACTGCACGTGAATTCTTTAAAATATTCGAAAATTAGAGACATACTACGGGAGGGGTTTGATTGATATATGTTATCGGGCACGTCAACTGATATTGCCATTAGTCACCTATTTGTGGCGATTGTCTTATGCCGGGAGTCATTGTTGTTCCTTCTCACTTTCTCTCACACACACTCATCAACCTGAACGGACACGACACCCACCCACTTACACTAACATGCACTACACCACCCCACATGCCGGGAGAGCTGTTGGGAGCTTAGAGGTTGTCCCGGCTAGGGGCGATGCCCCGCTAGTGGGAGATACCTGGTTGCGGAAAGTCCACATAGCCGACGGTTGATCGGCACTGGATCTCGCCATCCAGCAGGGGTAAGATCAAAGCCACCTCCTGGTTGAAAACGCACTACAGTTATGAGACTAATATCTTCCGCAGTTGAAGTGCCGGGAATCACTAACAACCAACCAACGAACCAACCACGCCATTCACAAGCGAAGATTTTCTCTCTTCCAGGTATCTACCAACAACATACCTTTTCTAACTGCAAACGCTTTATATTCCCGAAATATTTTGTAGTGAAGGGCGTGCAAATGTAAATGTGTATCACGAAGAGGAAGGAAAGATTGTGCGCGGTCCGTGACCCGTTTGTTAGGGTTCTGCTTCGATATTCACCTGGTGTTGATCGGAGAAACCACGGAAAACTACCGATCAGAGCAGCCTACCGTTGGAATTATCCTGCAGACTGCGACAGAGTTCGACCTAGCGATGGAAGTAGCATAAAAAGCCCGTTACCATCGTGACTGGAACCCTTGTACCTCCCAGTCACAGATACAACAGTAACGCTGCTTCTGAGCTAACCCAATCGATAGCTCGCATGGGACTCTGACTGTGCGACAGCCTTTGATATAAAAACCCATCTGCACGCGCTAAAAACTGACTAAACTGTGTTTCCTGTAAACGGGTGCTTCCTCTAAACGGTTAGTCTCGAAGCACAGGAACGGGTGAAATTGTCACGTAGCCCCAACATGTATGAAACCTCTTATGTATGCAAGTAGACCTTTTGCAAAATCTCCACAAAACTCAACAAACCGGTTCTATCAACACTGTTCATTTCATACAAAGAATTGCTAGACCAGTGTGAGTTTACTATAAAAAGGTTTATATAAGTTTAGATCGCGTTGATCGGTATAAGTTTGCATGTTGGTGTAGGACGAACTCACAAAATCTCATCTCCCTAGAGCGCAACGATAGGCCCCAGCGATCTTGTGCGGGCTTATCGCCAATGAGAAAATGTGGAAGGCGCGATAACAAGGTCGCTGCTATAGACTGTTCGCACCGCAGTGGAAACTCTTTGGACACAGTTTCTGCTTTCGCAGTGAACGGTAATGTAGTTCCTCGGTATAATGACGTGCCTACTTATGTCACTGGGGAAATGGATTACCTGCACAGAAACTGTTCAAATATATATATAGTGGTTTTCATGAACATTGATTTCATATGTTAATTAAATTTGATTTCCAACTTCTTTTCGGGTCTACTGAGCCATTAAAGAAGTAATATAATTTGTATATAATAATAATTAGTATTATAAAAAACATATTATGTTTCGTTCATCATTTATAACAAGGGGTCAATGTATTACACTTGCTACTGGTTTTACGTTACGCTCTGCAAACATTTTAATAGATGAAATAATTTCTCAAAAGTATAGGTTTGCTTTATATACTAGTTTGAACATGGTTTTCAAGCAACCTATTGTTAAAACGTTCTTTCTCAAGTTTGAACATGCACTCCGTGTGACCCTGTCGTGGAGAAATTTGATTTACTTGTCAGAGTCGAGTAATAATTCCGGCCGATATTTCACAATCGCAGGGGCAGAATATACAGCGAAGACATGCTTAATACTAGACAATGAGGCGGATTGCGTAGAGATTCTGCTCAGGGGCAGTTGAGTCATAAGCGCGTAAAATTATCATTAACGCTCGTATATGTACGACACATACCCACATTGCCATTATACGCTTATATTCTTTGCGCAAGTGCAAGCAATAAGTTAACAACGTTTTATCGCATTTGTATGAATGGTACGACAGCGTATAAAATACGAACAAACAAACAAACATTGATTTTTTATATATTAGATATTAAATATAACATTTTAAAATAAACTTTATGGTTGATACCTTCTAGAACTTTGATCTTCATAGATTACCACAACACCAGTGCTACAACCGCGGAATTCGGTTCTTAAGTTTGCAACTCCACATCGCAATAAACGTGTGAGAAGGCTCTTTGATCGCGCGATGCCGTGAACGCCACCAGAGCGCACGGGGTGTAGGCGGCGACTGCGCATGCGCGGGCGCTGCGGCGTCGGCGC
>BOPP01000143.1:468104-490769 GCA_017312745.1 Gryllus bimaculatus
AACGCGATGATAAATTACAGAAAAAACATAATTAAATGATTTTTGATTGAGAAATATCACTAAAAGGAAAGATTATATACTAACAACAATGGACCTATGGTGAGATGACAGTTAGCAGACGGGGACAAAAAGGGAAATGTTTTCTCGTCACATTTTGGTGTGGGAACAATTGGCTCAACGTGAAAGGAGAACTCTTGTTGAGTTTTACATTCTCGCTACAGAATACAGAGAAAGTCATGTAATGCTATGTGAAAAAAAGACAATTGAAGGCAGAAAATATCTTATTTACCAAATCTCTAAAGAATGGCCATTTTGAAAGAGAGAATGGTTGAGATCTGAATGAACCCTGTGTTTCTGGACCAAATTCAATATTTTCCTATTCATACCGGTTGTCTTTGGAACTATTGCATTTCTATGAAAATTTTATTATTAAGTATCATAGTATTTTTTATGAATTATTAATCACCTAAATCTAAAATCCAATGCGACGTGTTAATTGTCTTGTTTACTAACTATATTAGTTCCTCTATGGATGCTAATCCTAATGTATATAACTAATTCAAATTCACCCTCATTTATCTTTCAGTTTTTGATTTTGTCACACTGTGATGCAAATCCGCATTTCAATTTGATTGTCATCATCCATCCACACCATCCCGACATCACTCTCGAGTGTCTCACAATCTGTCTCTTCCCAGGGCTCATCTTCCTGTTCTTAACTTCTCATGCTCGCTTACCGGCCCTCATCTTACCATGGTTTCCACCTTTTCTCATCTTGTCATCTTTTATATTATCCTTCCATTCCGTCCTCAAGTCTCTGACCCCATTAACTCGTTCTAGTGACCCTCGTCACCTCATCCTCCTCACCTATTCCTCCTCAACTCCTGTTCCTCCTTAACTCCTGTTCCTCCTCACCTCCTTTCTCCTCATCTCCTCTCCCTTCTCACCTCCTCTTTCTCCTCATCTCCTCTCCCTTCTCTCCTCCTCTTTCTTCTCATCTCCTCTTCCTTCTCATTTCCTCTTCCTCCTCACCGCCTCTTCCACCTCGCCGCCACTTCCTCCTCCCCTCGCACTAATTAATTCTCGTCTTTACCTCCCTGCCTACTCTTTATCTTCCTTAACCTCAGGTCCTCATCTTTCCATCCTTCCCACACAAACTCACGTTTCCTTCTGCACTTTCTCATCCTATTCGCCCCATTGTGTTACGTCGTAACCCAATCCACTTTCGACCCTCCATTTCCTTCAGCCTTCATCAATAACCTTCATCAGCCTTGGCCGGGCGTCTTCATTCGCAAGCTGTCTCCACCTTGAGCCTTTGCGCAAACCCCATCCCGCGAACCCTCCCCCAACCCCACCCGTCTATCCGTCCCCCACAACCCGACGTCGCGGTAAGTTGTAAGAGGATTGGCCTAACGGGATCTGTGGCCACGCGACGCTCCGTCTCCACCGCCTCCACCCCGGCAACTCCCCCCCCCCGCACAACCGCTGAACACCCGTCTCAGCTCGGCTCTGCTCGGCGCAGCGGTCTTATCTACAGGCCGCTAAACAGTTGGATACACAGCGTGTCAAACTTTATCAAAGTCGCCCTATTATAAACCGTAAAAGTAGCCTCAGTCCCGAAAATACAGTGCGTTTATATATCCAACACATTTGTGTATTGTCCTGCTAAAACAAATTGCAAGTACAATGTTTCAAAATAAAAGTAGTGTGGTAAAAACAACACAAATATTTACGAATTATTTGTAACTTTTACAATTTTTAAAAACTAACAGAGGTCAACGACAATGATACCTGCGCCAGATATTTAAGCTTCCTTTGTACAATCAGAAGAAAAAAAATAAAATTTTGGGCGGTTTTTGTGAAAATGATTTTAAAATTGCCTTGATTTTTATAAAATATGAGGAGAAAACAGTACTATTTAAAACATATTGCACATGGTCTCATTTAATGACCATTTAAATCTGTTAACCAGATTTCATTATGATACAAATCTTTAAATATCGAAAAACATTTTAAGTTTCACTGTTTCCAGAAATTCAAAATATTAAACGAACATTGGATCAGCGTCATGTTTTAAACCAAATTTTTCTTTACCTGAGAAAGTATAGAAGAAAATATTTGGGAACATTTTAAAAATGTCCCTGAAAGATTTGGCACTTTCTTTACTCAGATCTGAATAAGTAATAAGAATGAACGTGGTACTCGAACTAAAGCCAAAAATATAGTATGTGCCTATTAGACCTCGCATCAATGTAAATTCGTACTGCTTCCTATTACTTCTATTTTTGCCACAGAAAATTCACAAAGAATACATTTCCTCCTTGTGCATTATTGAACAATACTTCAAGTGTGTTAAAGTAAAAAGTTTCATTATTTGTGAGCAGTGTTACTATTCGTTATAGGAACCGCTATAAACAGTTGTTGAAATATTGGGTCTACAAATTTCATTTATATTAGATTCCAATATCAAGTACTAATGCTTACGATTCAGATGAGTAGAGGATCTCCGAAAAATACTATTAGTAGCGGTGAGTGAATCTGATTCAATGACAAATTTCACCTAACGATTTGAAAACATGGTGTGTTGACAGATTTGAATATAATAAATGATAAATATCGTAATGAAAAATTAATGCACTGTATTTTCTGGCTCCAGAGATTCTGACAATGACAAAAGACGTGTCAATTATGTGGTGTCAAAGCAGAGGGAGAATTCATTATTGTACATTGTACCGTAAATATGATTCTTTTTACAAATGACAACTGATTAATTTCACCATTGTGTTTCTGGGCTTAACGATTTGAAAAGCAAATGAGATATGCTAATAACTCTACTGTATTGGAGAGCAATAAACTTTCAAGAATAAAAAAACTTATCAAAATAGCTCATAAAATATGCAAAAGTTTTGCATTGTATTGTACCGAATAAGAAATTTTTTTGTCATACATCTTATTGATTTTAGTTTTAGATTCTTGCTTTGCGTAAACGTTAAGAAATTTAATCTTATAATCGCACTATTTCTTTTTCTTTCACTTCTTTTAAAGGGAAGAAAAGTAATTAAACTACCTCAAGAATATGATATTGAATTGTCGGTCTTAAAATGCGTGATTAAGGTTATTTCGAGCTGTACATGATGACATTCGTCAGAATTAAGATTTATTAGTGCTATTCCAAAATGTTTAACATTGGTGCAGGATGAGAGGAGACACCTAAAATCGGAATGTTTATCTTTATTAGGTGGATGACATACCTTCCTTTGTCAGATCAGAAGCTTTTGCGATAAAACTTGGTAATCACTTCAGAAGTAATAATTAATTGTTCTGTTCCGGGAATAATTAAGGTATTTTTATTTTTGGCAGCACTTTACATGAAGCCCCTTTCACATTTTCAAACGTTTATGAAAATTAGCTACATTTTTTAAATATTATTTATTTTGCTCGAGTAGCTGAAAGTCCATTTATGAAAATTGTGTAACCCCTATTTTTCTTAAAACATCCAAAATTTTCAAAATTGCCAAACTGCAATTATGTTTTGGACATGCCCTATATTTCCAATATTAAAGCGAGATATTTCTTTTTCGAAGACATTTATCCTTAAATTTTAAATATTTAAATAATATCATGCAGAAACTATTTCTACGTATTTAATGAGGAATTTTGACAAAAATTATGACATTGAATGTATTATTTTCTTAAATATATATGGTATACTAACGAATCTACTGTGGTGTTAGTGTTGAGCTAGATGAAACATGAGTCAATCATAAAATACAGTTGACAGTGTCATAAACAATCATTTTCGTGTATTAGTATTCCTATCCATTAGCGTGGAAGAACGCCGGATGACAAAATGTTTATTTTTCTTTCCGGTATAGTGAAGGGATGTCACCATCACAACATTTAATATTCATTTCAAATGATGCAGTTCATAACTTCTCAAAGGAAGAAAATTTTCAGTATGCCATCTATTTCCACTAGTTTCATGTGCTACTTTTTAAAAATTTATTTTAGTATTTTTTGTCTTAAATAAATACTGACAATCGAACACATACGCGCCCTAACGTTTTGAATCAGTATTAAGTGCAGTTTTCTTTACATTTTATATTTCACTTAGTCACAAGCTTTATTAGTAAGAACCAATTAGTCGTGATCATTACATTCATCACATCATTACTTCGAATGCATTAGCAAGTAACTGTGCTTAAATGGGATGGAGAATAGACACTGCCATAATGTGTATCTAAACAAAATAATTGTTTATTTACGTGCATATAGGTGTGGAGAATTTATATTGAGAAACTTTATTGCTACTATATTTCCCGAGAGCAATGGCGAGTTTGCGTTTGAAATGATGAAATGTATTTTTCTCTCTGCTCGTATAAAGTTACGACTTTTCCAATGGCCCTGCAGCTTGACCTATAAACTTTTGCGTGCAAACAGAAGTAATTAATATGCAAATAATAATACTAACTGCAATGTACCAAAGTGCCAGTTGTAAAAAATAAAATATTTCGTTTGAAAAGTTCAGTGAGTTTTTTTACAATGACTACTAATTTTTGGAAATGTATATCAATTTTACGGGTGTCGGCGACTGAAAGAATAATATTCTTGATTTTTTATTTGATCCGTTGTATAATACTGACACTGAATTGGGATGTCTTTATATGTTTTCAATTAGATATTTACTGTATTCAGTTAGTATGTTTCTCATATATAGAATAACTTTAGTAAATAGTTTTGATGCTTCCATAATTTTCAGAATGTCTTGTCATTGCCTCTGATGAAATCGCAAGTATTTACGACCGATTAAGTACACTTAACTGAGAGGAGTTTATGAGGCAAAAAATGCAAAAACAAATTACTTTCTTGGATCGCGGAGAAAGAGCACATATTATATTACGAAATTGGGATAAAATCATAATATATTTTGCAGAAAGTAGGGTAGCGCATGACAGTGGCGCTATATTATTTTGAGCATTTCGAAGCCAAGAACTAAAATTTTGAAGGCAATTTTCACATTCCGACTTAGCTACATCGGAAGTGTATAATATAAATTACAAAAGAAAATCTTCTCAACTTTATTGTGATATTCACTCATGAGTTGTCTGAACATATCGATATATAATTCGATATTTGTTTACAATATTAAAGATTGATTATTAACTTAAATTTAATTAGTAGTGTCAGTATCATTCCGCACGAATTAATGAGATTTTTCATATTCCTGCTAAGGATGAAATAAAAATTAAACAATTATAAGTGCTCTAACATATTGTATTTTCAACAAATGTTTATTCTCTGGACGAACACGAGAAATATTTTGAACAGCTTCCTAATAGTTCTATGATTTCTTTACCCTTTATGTTTCTACAAGAGTATTTATTGAATGTTTTTTACTTCTCTCTGTATTGTTTCTGTCCAATAACCTTAAGGTCTAGAATTACCTTTATGTTTGTTCTTAGGTTAATTTAAAAAGCCTTCAAATGCCTGCAATCCTTTCATCCACAATAAATTTAATTTTTGACAACATTGTCTTTGTAAAATAATTGTACTATTATATTCTACGTTATGATTGGCTTTTGGTTGACAGACAATAAACCATTAATTAACATTGTTCTTGTAATTGGTAACTATTGTGCAATGAATTAATTATCTCTAACGCAAAAACTCGAGAAGAGATATTGAAACTGTAGTGTTATTGCATTTAAATTCATTCAAATTTTCATAAAATAGAAATGAGTTATAATTTGTACAATAGGAAAAAAGTTTGAATTAGGTACTTTTTTTTGAAATGGGTACATCAAAAATGTTTCATCCGTTTTGAGAAGTGTAGAATATTTTGAACACTTTTATTTGCTTTATAAAATAGCATATTGCCGTTTTGAACAGAGATTTTGATAAGAATTATATAAAATTTAGTTTCGAATGCTTCCTAAGCTTGTTATATTTTTCTGGGCACACAAAGTTTGAGTTTGTGTCCTGCCTGTCTGGTCGAAATTTATATCTGTGAGTCTCTGTACAAAATGCGTTTCAACGCATAATCTGCCAGAGATAAAAGTTTTTGCTTAAAAACCCGCTTAGCAAGTAATAATAACTGTGTACATTAATAATAATCACAAATCTAGTATCACACATCAAGTTATAATCATAGTACTTGCAAATAATTTTCACTTCCACATTTTCAGAAGAAAGAGATCGATATAGTGTGCTTGCCTTTCCCAATTTAGTATTTTACGCACGTACGGCACATCTTGAAAAGTCTTGTCAGTTGTCGTGTGAGGGCATAGAAGGAAATGTAGTATTTTCCTAATAAACAGTACAACTTAGCTAGATGCATTGGCGCTCAAATAATGTCTTTAAAAAATATTCGACTCTCTAATTGTCCTATTTTCTTAAATAATAAATTATTATATTTCAAGCGAATATACAAAACCCTCGTACTGTTGTGCCATGCTATAAAAAAGTGGATACATTTTTTATCCAACTGCTCTCTCCAAAATTGAAATTCCTCGTCGATCTGGCCAAATCCGAGACCTTACGAATTTGAAGCGAATCATTAATAACATCACTGGTGAGATACCTTCCAATAATGAAATAAACACCTTTTATTTATTTAATTAAATTGAAACGCATCATTATATTTTGGGGAATATTTTACACTAAGCATTACAATTTTAATCATTTCACCATTTTACTACAATTTAATGACAGTTCTTAATTTAATTTGATTATTTGAATATCTTTTGAAAATAGTTACAATATGTTATTCTGTTAAGACAAAGGAATGTAAGTACGTAATGATAATAATCGAGATTTTCTTTATTATTAGAGATTGGTAGAAGACTATCTTTTAAATAAACTAGAATAAAAGTTGCGTTCAAAATCTACCTTCTGTTGTAAGACAGAATTCAACCCTTATCTAGAAGAATTCTAACGGCCGGCTGCTCTGATCGGTAGGTTTCCGTGGTGTCTCCTGAGAACATCAGGCGAATGCCGGAGCAGTTCACTAACAAACGGGCCACGGTGTGCGCGCAATCTTTCCTGACACACACATACGCACACACACGTGCACTACACTACCATGCATGTGCGGAAGGGGCGGTGCCTCGCTGGTGGGAGATACTTGATTGTGGAAAATCTCACTAGCCGACAGGTAGGTCGGCACCGGATTGCATCACAGATGGGGCAAGATCACCACCAACTCCGGAGAAAAAAAAACATGAACTATAGACCTGAGCAGCTGACGCACCGGAATCACTAATTAATCAATCTGTGGTAAACATATTCAACTCGTAAAATAAAATGCCATTTTATCCCTCGTGTAATAAGAAGGTATGAATTTTGATGACTTAAACATTGCCAAATATAATCAATAAAATGGTCTTAAATTGTCTTAAAAATTAAAAATTATATTATCATTACCAGTTTTGATGAACAACTCAAGCTGTTGGATAGGTTACTAATGTTATCGAGACTTCTTCTATTGGTTGAATTGAACTCAGCTTTCAAACCTTTGGTGTAAACCGTTCTTTGCCAGAAAATCTGTCTGAGGTTATCCCGAAATCAGTTGAACCGCCAATAACGATGTCAGGCGTCAAAGGAATCTTTGGTTGTATACCCCCAATGGCTGATATTAGCGAAGAAATAAAATTGTCTTCCAGGTACAGGTACTCAGGAATTCTGTGAATAACATTTGTTGTATCTCGAAAATAACATTTGAAGCCAGAACGATTTAAATGATATTAAAATCTATTAAATCAGAAAAAACTGCATTAAAAATTCCAGGAAAAGAAAAACAAAATACTTATTAGTCGAAATGGCCTAGAAATACAAAAAAAGTATAAAAGAGAGTCATTTCCTTTAGCCGAATATACTAAATGGCATTTTTCTAAAGTGAAAAAAGGGGGGGAAAGTTACATTTTATTAAAATCCGCCCCATAGTTATAAATTGAATTGAATTGAATTGATGCCTTATTTTTCGTGGCGCGACTCAGGCCATTAGGCTCGCTCTCCCGTCTGACCACGTAAATTTCGCTACGCTCCTTTCACCAACTAGCAGAGAAAGGAGGTATAAATAACTAGTTCCTCGCGGTAGCTGCTCTGCTTTCGACCCCGCCCGGTCGTTCCTCGCCCCGTCGCCGAGGGCGCTGCGCATCGCGTCGGTCGCGCGGTGGCATCTCTATCGAGCGCAGCGGCGCCTCGCCGGCGGAGGGGCCGGGGTTCGCGACCCGGCGGCGGCGGCGGTGAGGCGCCTGTCGCCACGTGCTCTTGGCGCGATCAATACGCCCACCACCCACCACCCCGTACCTGCCACTCCAGCGTTATTGTCTTCGCCCTCGCCCCGTTATCGCCTCCGCTCGTGCCCTCGCCCCCGCCTTTGACTTCGCGCTTCCCGTCGTCTTCATTCCGTTCATGTCCTCGCCCTTCCCCTTGCACGCGTGCTTGTCCTCGCATTGGCACTCGCCCTCACCTGCGATCTCGCCGGCGCTCTCGCCCTCGCCCGCGCTCTCGCCCGCACTCTCGCCCGCGCTCTCGTCCGCGCTCTCGCCCGCGCTCTCGCCCGCGCTCTCTCCCTCGCCCCAGCCATTGCTCTTGATCCGTGTGTGACATCTCCATCACTCTATCTCATCAGAGCAAAATACACCTTACAATAACGTTGGTCGCATTTTACGTTCCACCGTTATATTTTGTTTTTGTTTCTCGCTTTTGATAATTCTTGAAGCTTCTTGGGTCCATGGATGTGAGCTGGTGACAAAGTGTTCAATATGTTTGTTCCGTAGGTTTAAAATGAGATTCCCTTTGTGTTTAAGCTTATTTAATTCCAATGGAACCAATATTTAAAACACCATCTACTGCTTCACTAGTTCTCGCTCAACCAACTATCGTGACAGAGTCTAGTGCACTGAAAGGGGAGAGCACGATTACATTTTTCTCAGTAATGAGCCATCAGGCCAACGCATCAGCGTTCATTTTGTCTCAAGTCTCCCCTGTGATGAGTGAATCTCGTTCCCGGGAAGGGAAATGGGATGTAGAAGGGCTGCCATTGCAACGTGAGAAAACATTGGCTGTGGGATTGTGTTTCATGTGTCCTCCATATTTCGTCATAAATGGTCCTATATAAAATAAAAGTAATAGATAAGAAGTAAGAAAAGTAAAAAAAAATACCTATATTTAATGTCATTAAAATTGTTTACGTCGATGAACATTTCAGCCGTCTGAGTACCCTAAAAATAATGATAGAAGCAATACACATGAAAAACCGGAGATTTTTCCTCTTTATCTCAATATAACTTAAAAACGATACTTTTTGGTAAATACGAACCCGAAGTGAAATGAAAAAGGATACATTTTCGGCGCAAGACGTTTTCTTCCGGGATCAATGGCATTGACGTTGGCGTGTTCAAGAGGCCTGCAAGTTACTGTGGAAACGGTACTTCACTTAAACCGCTTAAACTCACTCACTCACCAACACCTATACGTCATTTACATCCAATGATGTTGCGTACAATGATATTGCAAAGGCGAGATTTTTACACATATTGTTCTTAGAAACGGTTTCCAGACAAAATGTTTGTAGGCAAACCTGATATTCGTGTTCAGCGACCCAATAAAACATATAGGAACCAAATATCAAAACTATACCATAACTTTCTCTTATTTTCCACTACTTGACTGAACTAAAATGTGACTTGCGCAAATAGGTTCAGATTGATGAGTTCGGCGATGATCCATAGACAATATGACTAGATCCGATTGCTGACATGTAGAAAGACAATCTCCGAACGATATCGCGCACTGGAAGGAAAGTTTCTATCAATATTTTCTGCTTGCAGCAAGGGTTTCTGTCAGTAAGCAAATCGAGACTCCTGTTTCTCGAGAGAGTGCTCTTCTCGATGCAAGGGATTTTATTGGGCCACGATCCGTGAAGCCTTTCTCGTGTGCGAGGACGAGAGATTATATGCGGTATTTGATCGCCGATTCCACGGCTTTTCCATGCCTTTCTTTCTTGTTTTTCTTTCTGCCTTGTTTCGTTTGTAGACTGCCTGCCTGTGTGTTTATGGAATTCGCTAAAACCTTTCACTGTGGTGGCTGCAAAACGTCTGATCCGTTCTTAATCTGGGTCTCAAAAATATTGTTAATAATAATAATAATAATAATAATAATAATAATAATAATAATAATAATAATAATAATAATCTATTACTGCAAGTACGCGTATGCTCAGTTCAAAAGATTTCAAAAATTAAAATTAAGAGAAACAAGACGTAGAAAACGTATAAGATAAACAATTAAAACAAACAAACAAATTGAAGTAAGATAAAAAGACCAATAAAAAGTATAAAACATAAACACAAAGTTTCTTTATTTAGTCTGTGCCCATATCTTTACCTCACTTCGCTGCGTGTCCCTTCGGTAATTCAATAATTTATACATTAATGGTAGTTGTATGCACCACATTTTGCACGCATATTTGTTGGCCTTTTCTTATTCTAAAAAAACGTCGCTGCACATCACTGCAGTACTCGACGGTTGCGCTCTTAAGAACCCTCGACGAACAGCACGCCTGCGTCTGTGCAGGGTTCCTAGAAGTTCTGCAGATGAATTGTTCACTCTGCAAGTTCACTATACATCAGTGACCTCCTCTCTCCAACACAACTCCGATGCCACAATGAGCATTCATAATAATAGGAATAGTTTTAAAATGTTATCTGAATTCCAATGGCAACTTAGCGAAGGTGTCTCTTTTCAATGTGTCGATAGGCAAACAAATTGTGCTTCAAACTAGTAGTTTAGGTGAGTATTGTTGATTGAGGAATTTGGCAGCTAATAAATCAATTATTTTCCATTCAAGGAAACAAAAAAAATACTAAACTTTTCTCTTGAGTAATAGATGCCATTCATATTGGATACGTTTTAATTTTGCGTTCGTTTAAACAACATATAAGTTGAATAACTCCCGAATCTTCTCTAAATGTCTTCTCTTTAAGTTACTCCAATGATTATTTTGGGAATTTCATTACGCAGCCTGTTAAGTGATATTTCGGATGTGTGATGCTGTGGATGGGTATTACTGATTACTAGCGTATAACCTTTTACTAGCGTATACCATGCGATTACATCACATAGAAGGAAGAGCCGTAGAACAGTAAGAAGAAAATGCTGCATATCCAAGAATATACATATATTTTATATTTACCAAACTAGTTACACATCTTTACACGGATATTGTCTTGGCCCATAACAACAGATCGTTTTAGTGATCACTCATTATGTGATATTCTCTAACCAAGACCATGCTCTTCAATTTCCCGTTAGATTACTAAGTTGCGCATGACGACATCTTCCCGTTCCGGTTCTAATCACACATTTTAAACTGCGAAACGTTGTAGCTTTTTTTTATTACTAAATGTAAAGTACGATCATTAATATATTACTAACCTCCAATCCTAATATGTTTCTCTTTTTTTGTACTTCACTTTGTTAAAAACCTTTGACTAGGAGCCTATTACGAGGACATCAAAATCTTTCACTTTAAACTAAATATTATATATATATATACTAACCTAATATAATTATAATATATATATATATAATATATATAATATATATAATATATAATATATATATATATATGCCCATGTGTGAGTGAGTGTGTGTGTTAGACATATGGCCGGTAATAGGGGATTTGCTAATGCAGGGAGAACGAGAGAATACCTAGAAAACCCGGAACCTCTTTTGATCATCAAAAATTTGACAATAATCGACAGGGATTCGATCCCCAAAAGTAAAGCCGGACGGAAAAGTACCTAGTTCCGATAATTTTCAGTGATGGAACCACCACATCTATACCGCGAAGTCAGAAAATGCTACTTCCAGCTCTGCCATTATCAAACACAAACAGTAGTTTTTCTCACATAAATCTGATCTGTAAAATTAAATGTTAGATATTTTTGTGTAGTTCTAAATGACCATTACAACTAATATGAGAAACATGTACTGTTGTAACTCCACCAATTTATTATAAATATTTATTAAAATTTTTGTATTATTTTTTTCCTTTGAAATAGAAGTCATGGTGTTTATCACAGAAATTTGAAAGAAGCCGAATCCACTTGCAAACTACGGCCGAATAACGTTCTGTCAATTCTCCAGAGAACAGCCGAGATTGAGCAGCATCAAATGAGCAGTTCCTATCCACGACGGTGACCTATGTATAGATTTCAGAAGAAGAAAAGAACCATGCGCTCCTTCTTTTACAGCCAAAGCCAGCCAGCGAGAAGGATCAATAATAGAATACTTTTGAGTGACCGTAACAAATAAAGCGAAAACGTGTGTGCTGTTATGCCTCCACCACTTTCTTATCGAGTTCAAATTCTGTAATCTAATTTTGTCCTTTGAAAAGATCTCATGGTGCTATTACAAAAATGCAAATAAAGTCGAAACTAATAGCAAACAACGCTCAGATCACGCTCCGTCTATACTGCTGAGAGGATTCGAGAATGAGTGGCACCGACAGTTCTCATCCTTGACAGAGAGATACGCATAGAATTCACAGGCAGCAAAGGGGCGTTTGTGCCTTCCGGTACAGCAAAAACAAGCCAGCGAGAACGATCGTTAATAGAATAGGTTTTGTTTGGCTTCATCCGATACCCTGACGCAGAAAAAGATCAATGTGATCATTCCAACGGTTAACCTTAGAGTCTGTGTTGGTAATTACGACGGTCTGTGCCGTACAACACGTCTGTGGCAACGCAGAATGGATGTGCATTTCTTGCGATGCAATTTCCCCTCGGGCACAATTTACGCCCCTCTTCGAGTGACAAACGTTTCACGTTAACGGCCGCCATTAAAGTTGGGTTTCCTTGCAAGCACACGTAACAAGATACGGGACTTGTAGCACAGGTGGAATAGTTTTGCTTGAATGATTCTTTACATTTAAATATGAAGAAGATCCATTCTCTATCCAAATCGACGATACAGTCTATGAAAATTCTTCAATATTTGTAAACTATAGGTTACAACAAGGCTAAGAAATGTCGTCAATGTGCTGAGTGTGAGTTAATTGTCAAGTAAGGAGATTTTTTTCGAAAAATAAATTTGGTTATTGCAAATAATTCTTTAGATATAGTTAACACCCTAGCACTCGCGAAGGATATTTGAATACCTCGTGGCCTATGCTTTTCATTGTATTTTCTTCCCAGAGATGGTGTTAATTTCTCTGTATTCTAAGCTGTACGAAATAAATTTTGTTTTGTTACGTTTACGTAAGTGTAATTGTAGTTTGCAAGGTAACGCTTCCCAATGGTGCATGCATACATCCTGCGATCATCTGTGTAATTTGTCAATGGTATGACAAGAAGTGTATTGATAAGTAAAAATAATATTAATTAAAGCAAATATAAGGTAAGTATAAACATGATAACCTAAATATAAGATATGTTGGTCTTTTATTACCAATACAATTCTAACTATTTTCTAGTAATCTCACAGTAAATGAAGGTTCCAACTTAATTGTAGCTCGTAGAGGATGTTTTCTTTAGGGTATGTCATTCTAGGTCAAGCTCTTCTGAGTAATACGTCCAGAAGCCTTAGAAAGTAGAGAGAAAAAAAAACAACTAGCGGTAGTGAGGCATTACTCTATTTGTCCCCATACAGGAAGCACCAGCTGAAAATCTTATTTGTTGCAAAGGCTCGTGCTCCAATAAATCCCCCACATATTGAACTTGACATACTTATTCCATGGTCATTGAATGTGTCCCGTAGCAACAGTTCTACCGTAATCGAATTCTTCATCTTTCTTTCCGTTTTACTGCCCGCAACGCCTTATGTACTATCCTTTGTCTCTTTGTTGAATCTGTGAGGTGTTTCTGACGGGCACCGTGATAATAAACTCAGATACCCCTTTCTAGATCCACTTGCGACTTGTGTTGGCTTTATTTTCTCTTCGTTTTTCCTCTCAGTGACCTTCGGTTTATATGTTGTACAATTTCTAGTAATCTCACGATATCAGAGAATCTTACTTCACAGTTTAATCATTTCATACAATTTTTTAGAGTGGTCATTTTGTAATTAAAAAAATTGTTTTTTAGAAATGATAGCGTCAGTTTCCGGTTTATATGTACAAATACGGTGAATATATTCTAACTTTCGCATTTATTTTCAGAAACTAGTTTCTCAAAACATTATAATTTGTTTTCTTACTGAAGCAATTTTATCTGTTTGATCTATGTCAGGAACCTACTATTATCTTAACTGGTAATTTAATAATAAAATTATTGCTATTTATCGTGATGATCGACAGGAAATTAAAAATGTACACAAATCTAACAACTACTGTTACTGAAGTAAAGGAAGCTATACGTAATAATGGGTTATAAGTTAATAAAATTTCTGATGTAGTGGATAAGTGATTTCACGTGTAAACAATGGACACCGTTACGATTATCTCAATTTTAAAAATCTGTATTCGGACTAAGAAATATGGATATTTGTAGAAAACGTTTTGAATTATCTCCAAATGTTGTTATCGTCTGTTTTTCGTTTGCGTTGCAAAGCGCCGTGCTTTTAAGTAAGGCGACGGTTGCGTTCGTTTTAATATTTGGATAGCATTATTTGCTCCCCCTACCATCAATTACCAATTAAGTTTTCTGCACTTTTTTACCGAAAAGGGAACTTTTTTTCTGGTGATTATTAGCAGTACGTTTGCAGATTAGACCTATTAGAAGGAAATGATCTAAACGTCACGTAACAATGAAATTCAACACACTGGTGTGCATCAAATATGAGTCTCCCAGAAAAATGTGGTTATAAACATATGTTCATTTCTAAGTCCATAACACACATATGTTTCTATACTTCCAAAGTTACCCATCCCAAATAAGTAGTAGAAGATTTTTGTTCCTATAGGTTTTGACAATTTTTTTGTTGAAACGTATGTTATCGTTCAGAATATCAGCCTTGGGAGTTTAAAGAAAATGTCTTTTGAGGGTCTCTACATTTATTTTCTTTTTATGTATGTCTATCGTCTTTTGATAAATCGCATTGATGAGAAGTTGTCTGCGAATGATAATTTACGTATTGGTTGACGAGCATGGTTTTCAGTATAATAACTATATTTTACCAAACCGTTAAATTTATTTTTAAAAATATCTGATGTTAGCGTATGTAAAAGAAAGTGTTCAAATACCACTAGCCTTTCTCGACGACAACGCTTTCTGCCCCATTTCACTCGCCCTCTTGAGCAGTCGTGTCAACGCCCCGCTCCGCCGGGCGTCCTGCCCTCTCTGCCTGCGGGCGGCTGTCTGTGAGCTATTGCCCCGGAAATGACGTAGCGCACACTGGCACCTTCCGGTTCCGCCGGCGACGCCGACATCTTGCTCCTCCCCCCCCCGCTACTGGGACGCGAGGATAGAAGACGCCCACATCATGCCACCCTGTTTAGCAGAGGCGGTATTTCGGATCTTTTACTGGGGGAGGGTAAATTTGGGGACTAGTGATTTAAAATTAAAGTTTTACTAAAGATAATTAATTATCTTTGTTTAAATTATGTTAATTTTAATAATCATATACGAAAATCAGTATGCTTGTATTAAACAATTTAATGTTTAAAAATCTGTATTGCTCACAATATTTAATTGATGCATAACTTGTACATGTAATATATAAACATACATATGATATTATATTGTAGTTGTTTCGATTTTGTTTTATATTTTGAAATTTGAGTACCATGTATCATGTGAGTATCATATGATGTGGTGGGATATATTTCTTTCTCTTTCATTTTGAGAAGTAATTCGGCTGTTGTGTTTGATCATTTTCGGTACGAAACATTATAAGTAAATAACGGTTAAAAAGCAAAATACTTATTTTATGATTCAATGACGATTTATAAATAAGGGTTATTCATAATAACGCTGAACATTATCCCGTGATATTTATAATAACGAACTTACGTTCAGCAATTTATAAATGTATGTTAGTTGTTCTGATTAGTAAAATTATTGCTCGCTTAGTTAATATTAAATTTTCGGAGTATTCTCAAAATATAGAAAAAAGTAAAACTTTTATAATCTAAATTTTAAGATCTGCGAAATTCTGTCTAAATTCATATAATTTTTAGTTGGTACCAACATTGCGGGGGAGGGGTAGTTGCCTCCTTTTGCCCCCCCTCCCCCGCTGAAACCCAATTCTTCTCTTTGGGATTAAGGACACGACAGAGACAACCACACATCGATGTCTGAATTTTGAGAATGCTGACGAAGTGTTGTTGACATTATTGAAGGATGAAGTAATTGAAGTCATTTTTGTAAATTTATAATTATGTAGAAAGTCGACTATACACGGCTTTGCAATTATCATCAGTCTAGAAATGCACAAAATCTTAAAAGACAGTAAACAAGAAGATAGTAAAAATACTACTACTAATACAAATAATGAAATTAACAAAACATTTAATAATTGTTTTCCAAGAAAGAAAGAAAGAAAGAAAGAAAGACAGAAAGAAAGAGGAAATAGATGTTTCAAAATATTGCCCTTTTGGTAAATAGTTAAAAGTTAAGAATGGAATTGTTGCGTCATAAAAGTTTAATATGAAATGTAGTCTTGTTTCGTGTTTTTTATTTTCGTAAGTTATTAATGCCGAATATAATTTAGGTTGACATTGTCTCCCACACTTTTCTTCCTTTCTGCATTGAATATCAGTCCATATCGTTTATTTTGGAAGAGAATTTTCGTAAAATATTTTGTGATTGTGTGCGATTCAAAATCTTGACTTAGCTTCATTGTCAATCATACCTAAAGTACCATACAGTGCTGACTGCATGATTTGCTCCTATGACGCGAGCCAGTACTTCCTGTTGCGCTGTATATACCATTAGCTTTTTATCAATTACTCCTAAAAATGCCCGATGAGGTCCTATATTTAATATTATCATTATATATTTAATTCACAAACTTACCATGAATTGAATAAAGGAAAGGTTCGCTTATTCAATAACTTACAAAAAACAATGTCCTCGAAAGTTTCTCCATAATAGTCTGTAATAAGTTGAACTTATTTTATTCAAAACTTAGGCCGGTAAAGGCCTATTTTTTATTACCATCTTTAATAACCATTTTTTTACTTTCATTTAAATATTGGTGGGTACTTTACCGTGGTTAATAAAGCGAACACACTACTATAATAAGGGCCGATACATGCAGATAGTGAGATGTTGGATTCTCGGCCAAGGGATAACTGCTTGGCTGTCAGGGTCGCTTGACGTCCTAGGCTCAGGTGCCAGGCCCTAGGCAACAGGTGCCCAGTCTAGCGCACAGGTCCAGCCCTAGCACAGGTGCCAGCCCTAGACAGGTGCCACCCTAGCCACAGGTTCCATGCCTAGGCACAGGTGCCAGGTCCTGGCACAGTGCAGGCCTAGCACAGGTGCCAGGCCGTCCTAGGCACAGGTCCAGTCCCTAGCATGGTGTCTAGCAGTCACGTAAATGGCGAATGGTGAGGAAGGGCGCAGAACGGCGGCGGAAACGTTGTCGCCTGCGCCAAGCACGCGGCATCTCCGGGGCAGACAAATACTTACACGTAGAATGTGTCAGGCTGTGCTCTACCCTTCTGCGCGTGACTGTACCAAGCATTCCGCGAGCGAAACGGCGGGAAGGGCAAAGGGGAGGGAAGGAAGAAGGGCATTGCGGGGTGAATGCAGCTTACGGCCGGGGGTTCGAAGATGATGAGGGTTGCTGGTAATCGCGTGTAATCCCCAGACAAAGGGGCGCCGTCGGGGAGAGGAAGGTGTCTGCTCGTTACCCTTCCCCCTCCACTCCCCTTTCCCCTCTCCACCATCCTCTTCTGTCGCAGTCGTCTCGTAGACCGGCCAGCACTCGCTGAGCGGAGAATCGCCCGACTGCATCCCGCTGCCAGTTTTTCCTCTCCCGCGCTTCTCAGCTCATACCCTTTCACTTTTCGTTACCTGGGAAGAGGTAGCCCTCTGTGTTGATTCAACAAGCCTTTGGCGATTAATCTGTAGAATCAAATTCAGCGTTTTGAGTTTATTTGGCGTACGGATTTTCTAGTGGTGATACTTCTCTTAGGCTGTGTTCCGCATCCGAGTTTTCGACCCAGGATTCCTTGGAAACCTGCCTTCGACGCGGGGCTTGGGTCATTTATCGAATAGGCGAGCCTCGCGGCGGACCCCTGATTCGCCTGGGTGGTGACTCTCTTCCAGATGCTGGTCTCAGATAACAATATCCGAGCAATTTGGTTGGGAGAAAGTGAGATCTCATAAGGTCGTTTTGAGTGCGAAAACCGGTTTAAATCGGGAAGAATATCGAAATGTCCCCGACCAAAAAAAGGTCGAATGTCTCCATGAAACATGAAAGATATGCTCATTGCTTCTTGCGACTGCCAAGAGCTTATTCATTATGAATGTGTTCCTATAGGGTTTTGTTAAAACAGAATACTATGTCAAGTGGCTCATTTGAAGTGGCTAATGCACGCTGTTGATGAGGAAAACCTAAATTGTGCAAGAATCGAAAATTCAAATTTCGCTATGACCAAGCAAATACAAAGTTTCCCTCGTTCCCTGCGACTGAGGCGAGACTATTGGGCGAAATACGTCCCAACAGTTGTTCTGCAACCTACTTATTCTCCAGATGTGGCTCCGGACGACATTTTCCAGTTTTTGAGATTGAAATCCGCGTTGAAATCCCGCCGGTTTCACTCATTTCAGGACATCCAACAAATTGTACAGAGGACCATCAGGCGATTTCGAAAGCAGCGTTTCGGATCTCAATTGAAATATTGAAGAAACACTGTGAGCGGTGTGAGATCAGCCAAGGAATGCACTTTGAAAGCGAAAAATGACTTGTATATTTCAATATAGACTTGTTTTTTGAACATTTCTGTCTTTTTTTAATACACCTTGTGTAGTGGATTCTACTGAGATCATTTAACAACACACGGCTCAGGAACATTTAACGAGATTGTTTTCTTGTACTCCGGTCGATGGAGCAGAAAACATGTGAATGAAACACGATCCCTAGCAACCTAATTACACCAAAGAACTTGGGTAATTAGTAGAGAGAAGGTCGTGTGTTGACGGATGGTAAACTTTGCGATAATCGAGCTCCGAGAAAATGTTCGCCAGGCGTTTCAATCTGTTCAGGTAATACAGGGAAGCCTGTTCAAACGGCCATCTTGATTATGTGGTCACCTCTGAAACAGGCTATTTTTCGTGGAACAGATTGATCTCTAGAGTCGAGGACAGCAGTAAAGCACCTTTCCTACAATTAATTACACTTTCCCGATGCATTATTTTACGTGTCAATACTCAAGTCATGAAGCTTCCTTTATACCTCATTACTCAAACTTGACTAAGGTTCTGTCGCCAGCTAGCAGCGAAAGAAGGATCCGCTCGGGCCAAACAGCTAATAATAATTTAGCTCAGAAACGTCTTTTAGAATTGAGGTTCTTTTCCATGCAGTAAAAAATCTACATCGGTAATCAGTTCCCTCCGTAGAAATGCTTACGAATGTTTTTTTTTAACTAACAAATCCACGGCTTCCATTAGATTTGAACGCGGTGTAACAATTCCATATTGTAAGAGTTTCATCACACACGCCACTAAAATAAATATCTAAATCCGACTATTTTGAAAACACGACTTCTGTTTCTGCCAGACTTGCCGCGTGTCTCGTCCCAGCGAAATGCGGCCAACTGTCGACATTGCAAGAGTCTTTGAATTCAACGCTGCTAAAATAGGATTGAGTATTGATTTATTCCGAGTGCCACGGCTACGAGTGTGTAGTAAGCGTATTGGAAGTTATATCACGAGATGTGGTGGTGATCCTCTCCCCCTGAATCGAGACATTCAGCACCAACCGTCACATGAGCATTCATGGTGTTTTCCTCTCCAGGTCTCCCCCAACTTGGCACTGTCTCCGCCGGAACAAAGCTGTCAATGAATCTAAGTGCCAACGGATTTAGCTGACAACTGAGCTCCCGGCGTGTACGGTAGTGTAGTGAATGTACGCTAGACTGTGCGTGAGGGTCAGAGTAAGGGAATAGAATAGGTCTAGAATGAGGAAGGAAAGATCGCGCGCTGTCCGTGGACCGTTTGTTAGCATACTGCTCCAGCATTCGCCTGGTGTTGATCGGAGAAAACTACCGATCAGAGCAGCCGGTCGCTAGAATTCTCCTCCGAACAGCGACTGAGTTGAACTCATCTATCAAGGTAATGCCGAAAATCCACCACCGACGGGCCTCTCACCCTAGGACCTCCCTACTGTAGCAGGCAACAATATTGCTGCTGAGCTACCGCTGTCGGTAATAAGTTGGAAACAGCCTCGCGCGGAACACTTAAAGCCAACGCTGGGCCGTTGTCGTTGGCGCTATCTACTGGCAAAGAAAGCGAGTTTTCAACTTCACGGCGAGCACGGAAAGGGGAAAAAAAGGCCCCGGATCAGAGCAGGGATGCGGGCGGCCCTTTTATCTTCCGCCCAGCGGGCAAAGGACGCCGCCGCCGCCCCTGCCCTCGAGAGCGCCAAACGAGAAAAACGAGAGCGAGAAAAGAGATAGGACGAGGTAAGAAAGCGCGAGAGAATAAAAAGAAGTGGTTGAAAAGGGAGATAGATAGATAGATAGAGAAAGAGAGAGAGAAATGTAATACGGGGAGAAAGTTAGTTCACCGGAGGCAAGGTCTGTAAGAAGGAAGGAAAAACGTGCTTGAGAAAGGCAGAGAGTGAGTGCGCGAGTAGACGGAGAGACGTAGAGTGTGAATGCGGGAGAGAAGTTAGTGTAGAGAGTGAATGTCCACGAGAACGAGAGTGCTAGAGAACGAGAGGTAGAGAGATGAATAAAGAGAGAGAGACATAAGAGCCTGAAAGCGAGAGAACAATGTGTGGAGAGAGTGAATGGCCGACCAAACGAGTGATGAGCAGGCAGAGAATGAGAGGCGAGAGAGAAAGACAGAGATAGCGAGAAAGAGAGATAGAAAGAGAGAGATAGAGAGAAAGAGAGAGATAGCGATAAAGAGAGAGATAAAGAAAAAGAGAAAGAGATAGTGAGATAGTGAGAGAAAGAGAGATAGAGAGATATAGAGAGAGGGAGAGAGATAGAGAGGGAGAGAGATATAGAGAGGGAGAGAGAGAGGGAGAGAGGGGCAGAGAAAGGAAGGGAGAAAGAGATATCATATGAGGTGGACCAAATGGATGGTGAAAGCAAGCAAAAAACGAGTGTCAGAACACCGATGAGAACCCATGAGACCGAGAGAGAGAAAACGGCAGCAATTTAGAACCAAGCCGCATCATTATTTATGGTTTCTCTTTGGTTTCGCGCTTGTTGCAAAGAAGCAATTCGTTGCCTCCAGGGACGGCCGCCATCTGTCCGCCCCTGCGCTTGTTTCGAAGTTTCGGCGGCAGGTTGAGCACGGCATTACGACGGACGACGACGAAGTGGACGTGTTACTTCAGATATAGAGTGACGGTTGACTCTGAGTGCTAGCTTGTACTCAGTCACGGGAAGAATGAAGACTTTTGTGGAGAAGATGTGAACAACAATTGCAAAATGGAGATAGATATTTATAGAATAACATATTTTTTATAATACACACGAAGCGAAGTCTTAATATTATGTGTAAATAGAACCAATGAAGAGAAAATCTGACATGACGCTGGTAGTGGTGGGACACAAATATAAGGAGAAAGAGAGCCAAGTCAACTGAAAACAAAGAGCCACGAGAACCGGAAAAGGGCCGTAAAACAAGCGAAAAGAAAGCGTAACGGAAAGAAAGGGAGAAAATTATTAAGGCACACATATACATGAAAAGCTGCAGAGATCGATATATTGACAGACAGATAGACATATAGACATAAGGATAGATAGAGGAAGAGAGTGATAGATATGGAGGGAGAGATAGGAAGAAAGATGGAGAGGGAGAGATAGGGAGAACGAGGGAGATACAGGAAAGTGAGAGAGAGAGAGAAAAGGAAAGTGAGAAAGGTAAAATTCTACTTGATAATCTTTTCGCAACGTAACTAAACCTTTCATCACTTCTTCTTTCTTCCAACCCCTCCTCTACCTGCGCCTCCTACAACTTTACTCTTATACCCACCTTTCCCCATTTCTGTTCTCTCTTTCCGTTCTCCCTATTTTTTTCATATTCCTTCTCCACCATCATCTTTCTCTTCCCCTACTCCCACGCTTTTCCCGACTTTCCCCATTCCCCATCACCTCGCGATTTCTCCCCTCGCATGCTTCCCACGCTCTTCCCGCGCGTGCAGTTCCTGCGCCGAGGGCCCTGGGAGTCCGGCGCCGAAGGTCGCCGACGGCGCCACTGTTGCTGTAAGCCGCGCTCCAACCGTCGTGGAAAGGTCGGGGCGGCGCGCGGACGCTGTTGCCAGATGCAATTCCACGGTTGCCAATGTTATCCCTTAAACAGTAGATGCAGCGTTGAGACGGCATATTATTTTCACCGCTATTTGCGGATATGCGTGCCTACATATCGTGGGATTTTCGTCTCTATAGACTGGGGGAGGTGGCTTAATGATGTGAGCGCAGTGCCTCTGACCGGGAGGTCTTGGGTTGGAGTTCCGACGGTGGCAGGATTTGCAACACAAGCTTGTCAGCTAGGTCGAATTCAGACGCTGTCTGGAGGAGAATTCTAGCGGCCGGCT
>BOPP01000143.1:495690-515759 GCA_017312745.1 Gryllus bimaculatus
CGGAGAGATACCCATGGTGCTTTATTTTGATTAATTGTCTTGTTCCTTGATTAATTTTTACAGACAAAACAATCAGATTATGGACAGTTAATTTCGTTTTTAAACCATGAAATATTGTTAACAAATATGATTGAAACGCACTGTCTTATTAACAAGCTTGCTTGATTCAAAAGAAACGTACTAGGGTTTATCAAAATTAACAAAATAATGTACTTGGAAATGCTTTTTTTCTAAAACTAAATATATTCAATATTGGGTCCGCTCTGAACTTGAATTGGTGAGTTTCCATTAAAGTTCATTTTTTAAAATAAAAAGGTGAAAAACATAATAGAATATAATAAACATATGAATAGTAAGAGGTTTTAAAAGTATACGAGCGAAAAAAGAAAAAACAATCCCCATAAAATACAATAATCTTCTCCAATTTTCCTAGAAAGCTGTGTGGGCAAGAAAATTATATGTTTAATATGTTAATATTATGTAATATTGTTAATATAGATACTTATGTTTATACTTAATGGTATATAATGTAATTATATGTATTTATATGTAATATTTTACTGATATACTTATGTTATTTATGTATATATGTAATATATGTAATATTAAAATTGTTATATATGTTTATTATTTGTATAGTATGTATCAATATAATTATATTGTATTATTTTATATGATATTTATAGTATTACTATACTTAGTTATTATACTAGTATTATTTATCATTTATCGATTATTATACTCAATCGCCCAGCGGTTCGTTGTCGGGAACTCTGATTCAGTATGTTCCAAATTGTAGCGCACACTTGTTAGTCGTCTCTTTCACTTGCTTGTTTTGCTGACCTCTCTTTCTCGTGCAGTATATGGTACACACGGAGGACGAGGCTGGAGGGAAACCATATTATGGCTTGCGGGGAGGGAACTGAGTGTTCGAGGTAGCGTGTGTTCTCCACAGTAGTGTGGTAGCCTTCATGACAGGATCACAGTGCCGTGAGAGCACTCAAAGCAGACATACCGACACAGATAGTCGCTCTGGTTATTGTTCCAGTTTCCTCTTTACATTACACACGTTTTCAGAGGCTGCAATGAAGGCAGTGAGCTGAGGTAAAGGAAACAAATGAAAAGTAAAGAATAAGAAATTTTTGCCGACCTGAGAGTTGTTGTCGTTTGCAATGAATGATTAAAATCTAACCAATTTCATAGCTCAGTTACAAATGAACACTTCGCCTACACAGAATAAATTACTCTTGCGAAAAATAGTTTAAAAGTGAATGTGAAAATATTTACCCAGAATATTTCATCCACCTCGGGCAGACGTTTTTGGCCCCAGTTACTAATTTGTCGGTAACACGAACCCATGAAAACGGTGGGGATTTCTATCTTGACAATGCGTTTTCACGAAGTACTTTTACAACATATAAGAGCGATAATTATCCACTTTTTCCATACATGGGCTCTTAATCGAGTTACTCTTCAGAAAACCGCTTGTTTTTACCGGCAAATTAACCATTATTCTTTCTTCATTATGTAAGGAACAATAGTAGCCGATACGGGTTGTCGAAATCGCAAAGGAAGTAGTTCCATGGAGTCTCGGAGGGAAGGATCGTGGGTCCTTTCTCACCTTCGGGATACTTGTGTGGTAAATTTCGTGATTGTGCTAGTTGTCTATGTGCAACGTACTTGTCTGCCATGTGGTTGGTGTTCAGGAGGGATACCCGGCGCGTAAAAAATCTCACCAATCAGGGTATAAAAAATGGAGTAAGAAGAAAATCAATTAAAACTGAGCTTCGCTCCATAACGCCGACCACATAAAAAACGGAGGAAAACAGAAGGATCGAATAAAAGTTGCATAAGCACATAGCAAGGTGTACAGTAAATCTGTCTTACAAAGAACTATTCGAAATTTTATAAAATGAAGCCAATTAAATTAATAAGGAAATCTTTTTTCCCTTCTATCTGGCGTGTTTTTGGGGATTACATCCACTTACGTCATCAAAAACGAATCACACCGTCTCCACGTGTGAACAAGGGGTTCTTCGACCACCCGGAAGAGACGTCCGCCGGACAAAGCGGCGCCGGTAGCCGCAGGAGGCGTGGAGAAAGGCGGGTCGCTGACCGCCCGCCTCGCTCGCTCGACCGCCACGCAAACAAGCGACTGAGGATGACGGCAGAGGGAAGAGGGGGGGGAAAGCCCAGCATCGCACAAAAGCTGCGCCGCAACAGGGGGCCAGGCTCACGACCTGCTACGCTTTGCAAGGGCATGGAACTCGGATGGCGGAGGTTCGGCGAGGGCACTTGCTGCAGCAATTTTTCGTCGCCAAACAGAATCTTTCAAAGGATCCGGGATTGACTGAGTTTAGATCACAAGTCCAGCACTTGTCGCTAGCTCTATGGCGACTGTGAACAAGGCGGTTCTGGATTTGGTACAGATGGGGGGCAGATATTAGACGCTAGCTACATAGCGATGTTTGGGGAAGAATCATAACTGTTGACCCCTTTTTGGTGGGAATTAGGTCACGTATTAACCGGGGTAACTATCTCGGTCTGCCAAAGACAGGCACCTTCAAAAATTTTAAATAGTACGTGCTGTGAACAACATAACGCAATGATAATTGGGTTAATTCACTAAATATATACATATTTCTTTGTCAAGGATCTCTGGTAAAAATGCCTTACAAACGAACATGAATGGTAAAAAGATTATAACGGTATAATTCGATGATGGTGATGAGACAATGATGGGCAACAAGAAATGGACTTTGATTTTTCCATTGAACAAACTACTTTTAATTATTCATTTGGTTTCACTGCTCTTGAATTGAATGGAACAATTCGTATCAACTGTAACGTAAAGTTGTTTGTATCAGTGATCGAGGTAATTCGTTGGAGCTAGAAATTGGCAAAAGAAAACAAAGATGTTTATTAGTTTTATCTGATACAATCGATGTTTATGAGATGAAAATGTAACTACTAGTATGATTTTGAAGGAATTAGTAACATACTGTAAGCGAAACGTTGTTATAACACTGACCGGAAGCAAATTCGTTTTTGGTGAGTGATACAGGACCGGAAAAAGGGAAAAATGAATATGCTTATTGGGTTTATCTGATACAATGATGTCATAGTAAGAAATCCGAGGACAAAATTAGGGCGATTCAGTCTCCATGTTTTGTTCACTTTTTTGATTGAGAACAACAGAGATTATTTTGTCCGCCATATGGATAATCTGTTCTTGTTCTTCCCTAAAGATTGCTCTTTTTAACAAATCCTCACTTTTCGCGGATTATTTGTAAGTATTGCAAAAAAACCTGTTTTGGGCACCAGGAGAGCGCGAATTAATTTCCGGGGTGCACTTCATTTGGCTGACAGTTAAATTATATGATATTCGAGATATTTAAAAAATAATTCTCTCTCTTGGTTTTTATTTTTATTTTTTTAAATGGGATTGTATAAAATATTTTCAAAATTTTTTACAATATTCCAAAAAAATGAATGGCATTCTTAGCGCATGAAATAGAAATACATCTGATACGACGCAAAAATTGGGCGTAATGTGAAACATAAAGATTTATTTCAGATATAAATATTTTTAAACTGGATTGCCTTTAAATTCTCATTTTTTTTTTATTTTCTTGGAGCAGTACTCTACGGAGTGGTAGACAAACAAGACCTTCATGGGGAGGATTGACTCAATAAAGTACCTAAAACACCGCTAGATTTAGATTGTTTACGTTTAATTGTATTAAAAGCTTTGGAATTGCTTATGTGCCAGCGCGCTCTGCCTAGTGACACCTAACGAGCGCTGTTTCAAATTACCAACTAAAGCACTTTTGAAAAATAAAAATTAATGATTCCTTCATAATTGGCAATAGACACTAAATATTAAGTTATGCTATTTTTATAGCTTATTATTAAAGAATGTGTAAGGATTTGTTTAAGTAATTGATCTGCAATAAGAAGAAAGGGAACTAGTCAAATGCCAGTTTTTCTTATGTTCGGAATATTGTTCTGTAAGGCAAAGCAAAAATGTCTGTGAAGAAGCAATCACGTATAACAGTGGTTAGCGCTATCATAGAGGGGGGGGGGGTGAATTCGCACAGAAAATTGGACCTGATAATATAAGCATTGAGTGAGTATTTTTAATGTTTCCTTGCGCTGGAAGGGGAGGAGGCCCAAAGTGACTTTGTTCCCCTTTCTGCCTCAAAACCACCCTGGAAAAAAAAAATTTTCAAAAACAAATGGGGCTGGCAATTCTATGTGTGTACAGTTCGGTGGAAAGTCCTGCCGGTTTGTTCGCGCGGGCTCTTGCAACCGTCAACGCAGTCAAATGGAGGATAGCGTTCCCGGGGGGTTGGAGCGGGCGGTAGCCAGCAGGCGTTTGCCCTTGCCAACTTGCGTGGCATGTGGGAGCCGTCGCAGTGTTCCGCCGTGGCGAACGCGCTGGCGTCAGCCTCGAGCGGTGGGCGGGGAGGGGAGGACGTGGAGGGGAGGACGTGGGAGGGGAGGACGGGTGGAGGGGTGAGGACGTGGAGGGGAGGAGCGGGCAAGGGCGGCGAGGAGGGTAGGGCGTGGAGGGGAGGCACGTGGAGTGGAGGGACGAGGAGGGGAGGACGGGAAGGAGGAAACGGGAGGGGAGGACGTGAGAAAGGACGTGGAAGGGGAGGATGTGGAGGGGAGGTACGTGGAGGGGAGGGCGTGGAGGGGAGGGCGAGTGGAGGGAGGACTTGGAGGCGGAGGAACGGGGTGGGGAGGGAGGACGTGGAGGGGAGGGCGTGGAGGGGAGGAGGACGGGGAGGGGAGGGGCGAGGAGGGGAAGGAACAGAGGGAGGGGGAGGGCGAGGAGGGGAGGACGGGGCGGCGACCTCGCCTTAAATGGAAAAAGGAGCGTCCGCCGGGCGGGAGGCGGACGGGCGCCGCCGGGGCGAACCCCAGGCCGCCACGCACGGGGCCTTACGAAGCGGCGCAGACTCCGCCCCGCGCCAGCGCTGCCACAACTTGCGTCGCGCCGCTCCCCGCTGTCGTCGCCGCTCCGCACCGTTTCAAGACAATGTCGCAGCCCGCGGCGCAGACTTATCAACATTCTTCACAGTAGGCGTTTAACACACTCGAACGCGGCTTCTTTACTTAGACGCCGGACGCAGGAGTAGAATTAAAAACTATGTCGACAAACTAGGCTTTCCGATTCGAGCCACAGAGTCGAAGCACGGAGGCGAGCTACGGAATGGTCACTACTTAAGCACGAAACTGGTCATTAACTTTTTTTTCTGCATAATTTACAATCTGTTTCTGGTTTATAAACAATAAGTAATATGGAGTCTAATAAATAACATTTCTGAACGATGAATTTTTTTTTTGACATTGGGAAAAGGTTTCATTTTGTGAAATCGGTAATAGCAAATCTAAATATTCTCTCGGTTTCAGTCTAATATACATGTTCATTGGTTGTCTAGCAGGTTTATATGAAAGGTAATTTGGGTGCTCGTAACAATGCTACTTCTGCTAAGCTGGCTCTTCAACGTGATAATTTTTTAGCGGGATGAATGTCGAGGTCTCCTGTATATCGTGTTGTTTTTGTCACGTGGTATGGTGCGTTTTTGCATAGTTTTCTTAATGTTTTTAGCTTCGAATCTTTTTAGATAAATTTCTCCAAGATTCGATTTACTTGGAAAGAGCCCCAGAATTCCAATACCATGGTCCATGTTGGGTTTGACTATAGTTTTTATATATCTGTATTTTGTTATGGCAGGGTAGTGTTTTGATTGTCCTGTTTATTATCCAGGTCCTTAACTTGAGCACGGAAACCTCGTCACTATACTACAGATTGTACTCGAGGAACGTGGTTATGATTCGCGCTCACGCAATCGGGAATGTATTAGAGTGCTCTTACCTGCTTCAACAAAGTCACACACCTCTTTGTAAAAGAATCATTTGAAAATTTAAAAAAAAATACGAACAGATGTAAGCGTAGAAAATGTGCGTAATAAAATATCAATAGTCAGTTCATGTTTATCAGGGCTTCAATTCGTCTACATGCTGAAAGGGAAGAGGATCGAAAATACGGGGGAAATCAATAAAATAATTACGTGAATCTGAAAACCCTCCGAGGATCGATGATCAAAAAATTGAACAAAAATAAAATAAATGTTCCGAAAGTATTAAAGAATAATATGACGCTTATGTAAATGAGTCCTATGCTTCATAACAATGTAATTTATTGCTAATAACAATTAGAAGCGTTCTCCTACGAAAAAATGAGCGCGTTACGCGAGGGCGATGATACAATATCCTCTCTTAGTGAATCGCGAATGGATCAAAAATATTGTGACGAAAATGGAGAGGAAGAAGGAAAACCAATACGCAAGAATTACTAAATTTCTGAAACAGGAAAAGTTGAACTTTTGCATGCTAAAGATCTAAAAACGGACATAACGTTCCAACTGGTTTTCGTTGGAGAATGAGAAGAATCTTAATATATCATAAAATTTGAAAATAGGAGAAACAAAAAAAACGGTAACAACATTGAGGGAAAATATTCAAATAAGCATGACGCGATATATTCAAGTATTATTTATACTGTAGCCCAATATAACAAGCACAAGGGTAATACATAGTTCTAAGGCTCCCGACTGGTCCTCCTGTCATACCGTGGTTGCGTAGCGAATATAAGTGCGCGTTTCGAGGCCCTTTATTAGAATAATACTCCTGCATAAGCCTACTATTCTATCAAACGGGAATACTACCGGTTCTGGACGGCCGGGGCCGCTAGGATTCACCTCCACCATACCTAATTGACAAAGCATTTCCACTGAATTTCTTAAACAACCCAGAAAAACTCCCAAATATCGTTTCCCTTTAGGCACGGGGCAAACCGGCATCGAAATCGACACAAACAAAACAAATAAAACAAAAAGCCGTCAATATAAAAAAAAAGAGAAGACGCACTGCCGCGAGGGGCGGGAGGCCGTAAGTCCATATCAATACACCGCCCCGCGTCCGCCTTGGCGCAAAATGCGCGTCACGCAGGCGGCGTCCGCCGCGGGCAAACATTTTTTGCTAGCGCGGATCGGGGTGGCGCGGGCGCAGGGGCGCGCCGCCGGCGTATTGTCAACAAAAACGGCGCCGCGGAGGGGGACGGGGAGGGGAGAGGGCGCCGGCGTCGCTCTTCACAGGCGGCCGAGGCCCTCCGTCCGACGCCCCGCCCCCGCGGCACGGCCTTCGGCGGCCGTGGCTAGAAGACTTGGCGACCGGCTCAGGCCGGGGGGGGGGAGGGGGGGTTGGAACAGCGGTCGTTGCGGGAAGGAGGGAGCCGTTGAGAGGCGGAAGTTTTCCTGGGGTTTTTCCATGGGAAACATCGAATGAATTGAAATATAAGCCTGTAATTATAAACAAGTTTTGGACAATTTCTTTCCGGATTTTGAATTTTTTTTTTCTTTAGGAAAGTGAAAAATCCTTCGATTTTGGACCCTCCCAACTCCAAACGGGTAATGAAAAGAAGTTGGGTTGATTGGATTAACTTCCGAGCACGGTAACTACTACAAGTGGTTAACCCATTTAAATGTATTATCTAGCAATTTGGATGTAATAATTTGTAAAGAACCTATAAAAGTATTGTAACTTCAACTTTCTGGGTCTATGACGCCCATCACTATCAGGGCTTTTCGGTCAGCTTTTACCTTGATTCCCGGGGACAATGGCTGGAGATGGCTGGTTTTGCTCTGACATAAATCTATGTTCAAATTAAACTTCTCCCAAAGCACGTCATAACACAGTTTTTAACTGTTTTGACTGACTGACATTCATTAGTGTAAGGAATATTAAAAAAAGGATGAGTGGTGATTCATTCCGCTCTTGATGATGAGGTTTGGTGCCGTCCTAACATGTTGCTTGCGGGATTTCACCTTCCAGCGCGCCTCCACGGCAGCGAGGCGCCGTTCCCAACCAATACAAAGTCCTGAGCACGTCCGGCTTGTCCTCAACATGAGTAGTATACTGCATTGCATTGAAGAGTAAAGAGAGAGAATCGGGTAGCAAGAGAAATATTGTCTTTACAAGATAATATTTTTATGAGCGAAGGGGATAAACAATATCAAGTAATATATGGTACAATGAGGGTTGAGTCAGCACGATGGTGCTTTCATAACAAAGAGAAACAATCCACAGCGGGTGCATATATTTTAGTTATTTTTTATGTAGTCAAAACAGTTAAAACTGTATGAACGTGCTATAGGGGAGAAGTTAATTTGAAGTTAAATTTACGTCAAAGGAAGCAAACCAAGGGGCCACTCAGCATTTGCTCGATGACCAGGAAAACTGGAACGAAAAACCTGATCGAGATGGGGTCATTGGCCCAGAAGCTGAAGTACAAGCAGGTTTCTTTAAAACCAATTATACAATTCAAATGATAAATAATACATTAAATGTCATTTTTAAAAATCAATATTAACTTTCCTTTTGGGATGCTCAGTAAATAGTCTCTAATTTATAGAAACAGTTTGTGGGGCAGCCAGAAAATATGAGCAAATGCTGAGATGGCCCCTTGTTTTGCTTCTTGACGTAAATTTAACTTCAAATTAACTTCTCCCTATAGCACGTCATACAGTTTTTAACTGTTTTGACGTACATAAATAAATAACTAAATATATGCACCCGTGTGGATTGTTCTCTTTGTTATGAAGCACCATCGTGTGACTCAACCTCATTGTACCATATATTACTTGATATGTTATCCCTTCGCTCATAAAATATTATCTTGTAAAGACAATATTCTCGTTGCTACCCGATTCTCTCTCTTTACTCTTCAATGCAATGCAGTACTACTCATGTTTGGAGACAAGCCGGGTGCTCAGGACTTTGTATTGGTTGGGAACGGCGCCTCGCTGCCGTGGAGGCGCGCTGGAAGGTGAAATCCCGCAAGCAACATGTTAGGACGGCACCAAACCTCATCATCAAGAGCGGAATGAATCACCACTCATCCTTTTTTTAATATTCCTTACACTAATGAATGTCAGTCAGTCAAAACAGTTAAAAACTGTGTTATGACGTGCTTTGGGAGAAGTTTAATTTGAACATAGATTTATGTCAGAGCAAAACCAGCCATCTCCAGCCATTGTCCCCGGGAATCAAGGTAAAAGCTGACCGAAAAGCCCTGATAGTGATGGGCGTCATAGACCCAGAAAGTTGAAGTTACAATACTTTTATAGGTTCTTTACAAATTATTACATCCAAATTGCTAGATAATACATTTAAATGGGTTAACCACTTGTAGTAGTTACCGTGCTCGGAAGTTAATCCAATCAACCCAACTTCTTTTCATTACCCGTTTGGAGTTGGGAGGGTCCAAAATCGAAGGATTTTTCACTTTCCTAAAGAAAAAAAAAATTCAAAATCCGGAAAGAAATTGTCCAAAACTTGTTTATAATTACAGGCTTATATTTCAATTCATTCGATGTTTCCCATGGAAAAACCCCAGGAAAACTTCCGCCTCTCAACGGCTCCCTCCTTCCCGCAACGACCGCTGTTCCAACCCCCCCTCCCCCCCCCCGGCCTGAGCCGGTCGCCAAGTCTCTAGCCGCACGGCGCCGAAGGCGGCCGCGGGGGCGGGGCGTCGACGGAGGGCCCTCGGCCGCCTGTGAAGAGCGACGCCGGCGCCCTCTCCCCTCCCCTTCCCCCTCCGCGGCGCCGTTTTTGTTGACAAACGCCGGCGGCGGCCCTGCGCCGCGCCACGCGATCCGCGCTGCAAAAATGTTGCCCCGCGGGCGGACGCCGCCTGCGGTGACGCGGCATTTTTCGCCAAGGCGGACGCGGGCGGTGATTGATATGGACTACGGCGCTCCCGCCCCTCGCGGCGTGGTCTTCTCTTTTTTTTTTATTGGACGGCTTTTGTTTTATTTGTTTTGTTTGTGTCGATTTCGTTCCGGTTTGCCGTGCTAAAGGAACGATATTTGGGAGTTTTTCTGGTTGTTAAGAATCAGTGGAAATGCTTTGTCAATTAGGATGGATGGAGGTGAATCCTAGCGGCCGGTCGCTCAGAACGGTAGTATTCCGTTGATAAATAGTAGGCTTATGCAGGAGTATTATTCTAATAAAAGGGCCTCGAAACGCGCACTTATATTCGCTACGCAACCACGTATGACAGGAGACCAGTCGGGAGCTTAGAACTTGTTAAACCCTTGTGCTTGTTTATATTGGCTACAGTATAATAATACTTGAATATATGACGGTCATGCTTATTTGAATATTTTCCCTCAATGTGTACGTTTTTTTTGTTTCCTCCTATTTTCAAATTTTATGATATATAAGATTCTTCTCATTCTCCACAAAAACAGTTGGGAACGTTATGTCCGTTTTAGATCTTTAGCATGCAAAGTTCACTTTTCCTGTTTCAGAAATTTAGTAATTCTCGTATTGGTTTCCTTCTTCCTCTCCATTTTCGTCACAATATTTTGGATTCATTCGCGATTCACTAAGAGAGGATATTGTATCATCGCCCTCCGGTAACGCGTCATTTTTTTCGTAGGAGAACGCTTCTAATTGTTATTAGCAATAAATTACATTGTTATGAAGCAAGGACTCATTTACATAAGCGTCATATTATTCTTTAATACTTTCGAACATTTATTTTATTTTTGTCAATTTCTTTTTGATCATCGACACTCGGAGTGGTTTTTCAGATTCACGTTATTATTAATATTATTTTATTGATTCCCGTATTTCCGATCCCTTTCTTTCAGATGTAGACGATTGTGCCTGATTAACATGAACTGACTATTGATATTTTATTACTCACATTTCTACGTTACATCTGTTCCGTATTTTTTTTTAAATTTTCAAATGATTTTTACAAAGGGTGTGTGACTTTGTTGAAGCAGTAAGAGCACCTAAACATTCCCCGATTGCGAGCGCGAATCCATGACCCCGTCCTCGAGTACAATCTGTAGTTAGTGACCAGTTCCGTGCTTAAGTTAATGACCTGGATAATAAACAATCAAAAGCTACCCTTGAATATCAAAATACAGATATATAAAACTATAGTCAAACCAACATGGACCTATAGTATTGAATTGTGGGGCTCTTCCAGTAAATCGAATCGAGAAATTCTAAAAAGATTCGAAGCTAAAAAATTAAGAAAACTATGCAATGCACCATGGCACGTGACAAACAAGACGATATACAGAGACCTCGACATCATCCCGCTAAAAGAAATTATCACTATGAAGAGTCAAGCTTACCAGAAGAGATTGTACGAGCACCCAAATTACCTTTCAACAAACCTGCTAGACAACAATGAACATGCATATAGACTGAAACAAGAGAATATTTTAGATTTGCCATACCGATTTCATAAATGAAGTTTTCAATGTCATAAAAAATTCACGTCAGAAATGTATTTATTAGACACCATTTACTTATTGTTTTAACCAGAACATATTGTAAATTATGCAGAAAAAAAAGTTAATGACCAGTTCCGTGCTTAAGTTAGTGACCAATTCCGTGCTCGCCTCCGTGCTCGACTCTGTGCTCGAATCGGAAGCCTAGTTTGTCGCATAGTTTTTATTTTACTCCCTGCGTCCGGCGTCTTAGTAAAGAAGCCGCGTCGAGTGTGTAACGCCTATGTGAAGAATGTGTGATAAGTCTGCGCCGCGGCTGCGACATGTCTTGAAACGGGCGAGCGGCGACGACAGCGGTGGAGCGGCGCGACGCGAGAGTTGTGGCAGCGCTGGGCACAGTGCATGTGTTTATTGTGGGAGGTGGCCGGGAGCCTTTCGGCGGCTGGATGCAGATCTGGTACCAACCTACACCTCGGCTCTCGGGTTTTCTCCTACTAAATATCTCCTACAGCGGAGCACCGCCCAAGCCGCGACACGTCTATTCCCACAGGGACTGCCATCTCCACAAAAAAAGTAAAACGCCCTCTAAAAGGATATTGAAAGATCGTTTTTCTGAAACGTGAAACTGGAACGCCGTAAAGAATATTAGATAACCTCGCAACGAAGACCACTTCTGCATAGCAGCTTTGTTTTCATCTTTTTATCCTTTTAACTGTGACGCACACAGGTTTGTATACTAGAATTTTTACACGGCAGTCTCGATAGAACCACTACATGAGCGTAATAACACTATTCTGTAACCAAAATACTGCATAAAGTTTAGTTAATTAACTCTTATGTCTCTTGCAAATGCTGAAAAAATCTCAAGTTTTTTCTCCAGCTTGTACAGTTTTTTTTAAATCAGCATGATTAAAGTAAAGCCCATAATATCAGTAATGATAAGTGTTTGTTTCACACTATTATACCAGCTTAATATGCCCTCTCACTTTCCCTTGCCATACCTGATTCCCTTTACTTTTGGCTTTGCCTACCTTTAAGGACAAATAAAAAATGCGCTGCAGTACTGCAGTCAGGTTAATGTTTACTAGGTAGTTTAACATTTATTAGGCCTCAGTTTTCTTCAGTTATCTTAACGTTAATGCATCTTGATTAACAGCTGCGTCTCTGAAAACTAATTAGCTTGCTTTTGACTGAAAATGGGCTGATCCCAAAAGATTCCCTTTAAAGAGTGAACAAACCTGAAGTAGGTATTTGCATGTGTCGTTTATTGAGAACGACCTCTTACGTTTTTGAAAGTCCTATTGATGCAAACAAAATTGTTTCATAGGCAAGTCTAGCCAGATAAAAATGTTTTGAAAAAAAATGATATGCAGATTTTAAAGAGCAATAAAAATCGTTCTAGGCGACAATAACCCATGCATATTTCTTTGTCATAACTGGTCTCATAATTATCCCAGCCTACTTTGCCATTGAAAAATTATAAAGTTTCAATTTTTGCCGTTTTAGAACACCACAACATACATTGCCCCAATATTGCATGCATTTTTTCCAGAAAAGGTTTTGAGAAAATTCCCTTTGTTTAAAATACCGTCCTGTATAAAGTAGATTTTTACTCCCAGTTGTTAAATGTGAAAGACATTTAAGTACTCCGCACAAATGAAAATAAAGTTGCCAGTAAACTGGTTCATAGCCTCAAATCAATGGCACCCGGCCCGAAAAACTCACCAACTTCCTTGATGCGGCGGGTGTCAGGAGGGTAATGCAATGTTTGATAGTGTACGTTTCTCATTACGCTCGCGGGAGGGCGCAGCCGCTGCTTAAGGTGTTTTTACCACTCTGTACCTCAGTAACCCTTCTGGGATCAGCAACAAAACCCCTCGCAATTTCCCCGAGTTTCACGTTCAATTAACCTCTAGGAGTCCGAAAACCCACAGGAGGCAAACGAAATCTTGCGGATCCCAGGGATAACAGTCGCCCTCTGGGCACTAACAAACGGGGATCACTTGACACCCGGCTCCCTACCGATAATTTAAAAGTTCCACGGGACCCATCTTTGGTATGACAAGAGGTTTGACTCTTCCCCCGTTGGTCATTTGCACATTCCCTTTTTTTTTTTTTTTTTGTTTCCCCACTTCCCGGGCAATGCGTTACCTAAAGACGTGCGGTAGAGCTCGATACTAAGAAGACTCGTGGCAGTTTCCTGACTGCGCATCTGCAGATTAACAAATGAACCATGTGCGAAAATGATCACGTGGCAAACTTGCATCTCTGGAGCGGCTAGACGCTTGTCCAGCATTACAACTGACGTCTGCAGAGACTTTACACGTAGGGCTTCGCGGCTCCGAGTCCATTACTTCTAGGCTGTCGGGTGCACGCCGCGTCTGTGCGCAGATAGGCCGACGTTTCGCCTGTCCAATGTCGCAGGCTTCTTCAGGGTACTGACATGAGTAAAGCTCCGCTTCCCCCGGTGTTTATATCTTATTCAGCTAGTGGTCGCGGCCAACGCAAAAGTGCGCCGTTGATTGCGGAGAGGTCCCTCTGATTGGCTCGCGGTCTGGGGCCAACCCGGGCCTCGCACCCGCCGTCCTAGCAGATAGGACGCGAGAGGAACAGTCCCCGCGCCCGTCAGGCATCGGTGAGAAATATTACTTCCAGCGCGTTGGCTTAGATTGGGATAGATGGATAGATATAACACCGGAGGCGCGAGTTTACTATGTCAGTACCCTGGAAGAGCCTGCGACGATGACAGTGCGAAACGTCGCCCTATCTGCCAACGACGCGGCGTCACCCGCCGACAGCTAAGAAGTTCTGCAGAGAACTCTGACGGGACTCCTAGAGTTCACTTCCGAACAGTAATTTGAATTATTTTGAGAAACATTTTTATGTTATGTGTATAGTACTGTAAATAAGTTTGTTTTTATGTTGTATTATCATGGCAGTTTTTCGCATTACTGGATAGTTATATTCAATTGATTATCATGCTCGTTTAAGAAATAGCGAACTTGGATGGTTGTGAACGTTAGGAATATTGACTTGGTTGACGGAATTTGGAGCGCGCGTCCTGTATTGCTCTATTCAGGCTTTCGTAATGTCCATAACGAATTGGTGCCCGAGTTCTTCCTTTTTAAAAATGTAATTATTGTTTTTACCCGCTAATTTAACCTAAAAAAAAATAAATCCCGAACCCCCTCCCGCTTTCCCGTGCAAGGTCTAAAGCGTAACCCCCTGTCGTTTCATGCCCAAGCGCTCTCTTTCCCGGGTTTCACCCCTTACGTTGGCAGCGGCTTGCGTATCGCATGGCCGGGAATTCCCCACTTCCTTCCTTCCTTTTTCCTTCCTTCCTCTCCTCTCACCCTCTCCTTGCGCTTGGCAGAGTCCTGGAGTTTGCAGTGGAGCAAAGGTCTTGAAATGAAGCCTAACAAATATCTCATCCCGTGTGCCAGGATTTATTAACTAGTTTATTTTATATACATAGTTCTGAACACTGCATAAGCTAGCTACATAAAGATTGCTGGTATTCCAGGGCAGTTGCTTTTATGGTTCTGGATCCTGTTATGCCATCAGTCGTTAAGAACTAATGTTATATCTTAACTAATAATTGTGTACTGATTTTCTATTTGGAAGTTTTCAATAAACATAAATGCGTGTTCAGCTTTAAATTGTTATTTTTATAAATTTTGTCATGATCCGACATGTTAGATGAACAATTATTTGCTCATGCTACTGCCAATTTCTATTGAGCAATTAAAAAAAATTAAATTTTGAATAAACGTTTGATTAAAATGTGTTTATTGATGCGTTTAAATGCTCGTAGCACGCACCAGTAGTCACGTAAAATCTTTAATCTTTCGATAAGCTATTAATTAATTTGACGGGCGTAAAGCCATAGGTATACTCGGAAATTCTTTGGCATTTCTGGGATTATGTTCAGCAAAAAATTTGTTGTAGGACTTGGCTAATATCCCAGGTCATTCAAAAAGACAGGGGAAGTGCGAGAGAAATTGCTTTATTTGAACAGTCCACATTTTGCGCCAAAGTTATGTAGAGGCACCGATAATCACTACATCTGCCTCCTGACGGGTAGCAGGTTGCAACCCGGAGTAGATTTACTTATTAGGTAGACTCATAACATCTTTAGTCATGAATGTAAGGAATAATTAATATTAATAATAAGATATAATAATACTAATAATGATATAATAATAATAATAATAATGAATAATAAATAATATTAATAATAATAATAATAATAATAATAATTAATAATAATAATAATGTATTATTAAAAGGCAAAATCCAGTGCTAAAAACTCCAGCCCCATCAACCGTAAGTTAAACTAATCGAAGTATCTACGAAGGGGCCGAAAAAAACACCACATTTAGGGGGGAAAACCGTAACGTGGCAACACTGGTCCTTGGCCTCCACTGTTGCGGCGTTCTTTTTCTTCCTTTCGCGCCCCCCCCCTTGGCCTGGCGGGGAAGGGGGACAAGGTGTCGGAAAGAGCCCTTGGGTGAAGGGCCGCTTATCGGAGCGCCCAGCCCCTCCGCCCACCGCCCACGGCAGCACTGTGCGCGTGGGCGTTCAATGAGCGCGGGCTGGGGAAGAGCCACGCGAGAACTTTCTTTTTATTTGAATATATTTTTATATGCTTGGCAAACATGCTTCGCATATTATTACTTTCTCCGCAAATGTATTTAGAAAAATGCAAGTTGTTATGTTTTTGACGCCTATTGTTACAGATAGACATCCTTCTGTAAAAATATTTTCTGGCTGCCCCACAAACTGTTTCTATAAATTAGAGACTATTTACTGAGCATCCCAAAAGGAAAGTTAATATTGATTTTTAAAAATGACATTTAATGTATTATTTATCATTTGAATTGTATAATTGGTTTTAAAGAAACCTGCTTGTACTTCAGCTTCTGGGCCAATGACCCCATCTCGATCAGGTTTTTCGTTCCAGTTTTCCTGGTCATCGAGCAAATGCTGAGTGGCCCCTTGGTTTGCTTCCTTTGACGTAAATTTAACTTCAAATTAACTTCTCCCCTATAGCACGTTCATACAGTTTTAACTGTTTTGACTACATAAAAAATAACTAAAATATATGCACCCGCTGTGGATTGTTTCTCTTTGTTATGAAAGCACCATCGTGCTGACTCAACCCTCATTGTACCATATATTACTTGATATTGTTTATCCCCTTCGCTCATAAAAATATTATCTTGTAAAGACAATATTTCTCTTGCTACCCGATTCTCTCTCTTTACTCTTCAATGCAATGCAGTATACTACTCATGTTGAGGACAAGCCGGACGTGCTCAGGACTTTGTATTGGTTGGGAACGGCGCCTCGCTGCCGTGGAGGCGCGCTGGAAGGTGAAATCCCGCAAGCAACATGTTAGGACGGCACCAAACCTCATCATCAAGAGCGGAATGAATCACCACTCATCCTTTTTTTAATATTCCTTACACTAATGAATGTCAGTCAGTCAAAACAGTTAAAAACTGTGTTATGACGTGCTTTGGGAGAAGTTTAATTTGAACATAGATTTATGTCAGAGCAAAACCAGCCATCTCCAGCCATTGTCCCCGGGAATCAAGGTAAAAGCTGACCGAAAAGCCCTGATAGTGATGGGCGTCATAGACCCAGAAAGTTGAAGTTACAATACTTTTATAGGTTCTTTACAAATTATTACATCCAAATTGCTAGATAATACATTTAAATGGGTTAACCACTTGTAGTAGTTACCGTGCTCGGAAGTTAATCCAATCAACCCAACTTCTTTTCATTACCCGTTTGGAGTTGGGAGGGTCCAAAATCGAAGGATTTTTCACTTTCCTAAAGAAAAAAAAAATTCAAAATCCGGAAAGAAATTGTCCAAAACTTGTTTATAATTACAGGCTTATATTTCAATTCATTCGATGTTTCCCATGGAAAAACCCCAGGAAAACTTCCGCCTCTCAACGGCTCCCTCCTTCCCGCAACGACCGCTGTTCCAACCCCCCCTCCCCCCCCCCGGCCTGAGCCGGTCGCCAAGTCTTCTAGCCACGGCCGCCGAAGGCCGTGCCGCGGGGGCGGGGCGTCGGACGGAGGGCCTCGGCCGCCTGTGAAGAGCGACGCCGGCGCCCTCTCCCCTCCCCGTCCCCCTCCGCGGCGCCGTTTTTGTTGACAATACGCCGGCGGCGCGCCCCTGCGCCCGCGCCACCCCGATCCGCGCTAGCAAAAAATGTTTGCCCGCGGCGGACGCCGCCTGCGTGACGCGCATTTTGCGCCAAGGCGGACGCGGGGCGGTGTATTGATATGGACTTACGGCCTCCCGCCCCTCGCGGCAGTGCGTCTTCTCTTTTTTTTTATATTGACGGCTTTTTGTTTTATTTGTTTTGTTTGTGTCGATTTCGATGCCGGTTTGCCCCGTGCCTAAAGGGAAACGATATTTGGGAGTTTTTCTGGGTTGTTTAAGAAATTCAGTGGAAATGCTTTGTCAATTAGGTATGGTGGAGGTGAATCCTAGCGGCCCCGGCCGTCCAGAACCGGTAGTATTCCCGTTTGATAGAATAGTAGGCTTATGCAGGAGTATTATTCTAATAAAGGGCCTCGAAACGCGCACTTATATTCGCTACGCAACCACGGTATGACAGGAGGACCAGTCGGGAGCCTTAGAACTATGTATTACCCTTGTGCTTGTTATATTGGGCTACAGTATAAATAATACTTGAATATATCGCGTCATGCTTATTTGAATATTTTCCCTCAATGTTGTTACCGTTTTTTTTGTTTCTCCTATTTTCAAATTTTATGATATATTAAGATTCTTCTCATTCTCCAACGAAAACCAGTTGGAACGTTATGTCCGTTTTTAGATCTTTAGCATGCAAAAGTTCAACTTTTCCTGTTTCAGAAATTTAGTAATTCTTGCGTATTGGTTTTCCTTCTTCCTCTCCATTTTCGTCACAATATTTTTGATCCATTCGCGATTCACTAAGAGAGGATATTGTATCATCGCCCTCGCGTAACGCGCTCATTTTTTCGTAGGAGAACGCTTCTAATTGTTATTAGCAATAAATTACATTGTTATGAAGCATAGGACTCATTTACATAAGCGTCATATTATTCTTTAATACTTTCGGAACATTTATTTTATTTTTGTTCAATTTTTTGATCATCGATCCTCGGAGGGTTTTCAGATTCACGTAATTATTTTATTGATTTCCCCCGTATTTTCGATCCTCTTCCCTTTCAGCATGTAGACGAATTGAAGCCCTGATAAACATGAACTGACTATTGATATTTTATTACGCACATTTTCTACGCTTACATCTGTTCGTATTTTTTTTTAAATTTTCAAATGATTCTTTTACAAAGAGGTGTGTGACTTTGTTGAAGCAGGTAAGAGCACTCTAATACATTCCCGATTGCGTGAGCGCGAATCATAACCACGTTCCTCGAGTACAATCTGTAGTATAGTGACGAGGTTTCCGTGCTCAAGTTAAGGACCTGGATAATAAACAGGACAATCAAAACACTACCCTGCCATAACAAAATACAGATATATAAAAACTATAGTCAAACCCAACATGGACCATGGTATTGGAATTCTGGGGCTCTTTCCAAGTAAATCGAATCTTGGAGAAATTTATCTAAAAAGATTCGAAGCTAAAAACATTAAGAAAACTATGCAAAAACGCACCATACCACGTGACAAAAACAACACGATATACAGGAGACCTCGACATTCATCCCGCTAAAAAATTATCACGTTGAAGAGCCAGCTTAGCAGAAGTAGCATTGTTACGAGCACCCAAATTACCTTTCATATAAACCTGCTAGACAACCAATGAACATGTATATTAGACTGAAACCGAGAGAATATTTAGATTTGCTATTACCGATTTCACAAAATGAAACCTTTTCCCAATGTCAAAAAAAAAATTCATCGTTCAGAAATGTTATTTATTAGACTCCATATTACTTATTGTTTATAAACCAGAAACAGATTGTAAATTATGCAGAAAAAAAAGTTAATGACCAGTTTCGTGCTTAAGTAGTGACCATTCCGTAGCTCGCCTCCGTGCTTCGACTCTGTGGCTCGAATCGGAAAGCCTAGTTTGTCGACATAGTTTTTAATTCTACTCCTGCGTCCGGCGTCTAAGTAAAGAAGCCGCGTTCGAGTGTGTTAAACGCCTACTGTGAAGAATGTTGATAAGTCTGCGCCGCGGGCTGCGACATTGTCTTGAAACGGTGCGGAGCGGCGACGACAGCGGGGAGCGGCGCGACGCAAGTTGTGGCAGCGCTGGCGCGGGGCGGAGTCTGCGCCGCTTCGTAAGGCCCCGTGCGTGGCGGCCTGGGGTTCGCCCCGGCGGCGCCCGTCCGCCTCCCGCCCGGCGGACGCTCCTTTTTCCATTTAAGGCGAGGTCGCCGCCCCGTCCTCCCCTCCTCGCCCTCCCCCTCCCTCTGTTCCTTCCCCTCCTCGCCCCTCCCCTCCCCGTCCTCCTCCCCTCCACGCCCTCCCCTCCACGTCCTCCCTCCCCACCCCGTTCCTCCGCCTCCAAGTCCTCCCTCCACTCGCCCTCCCCTCCACGCCCTCCCCTCCACGTACCTCCCCTCCACATCCTCCCCTTCCACGTCCTTTCTCACGTCCTCCCCTCCCGTTTCCTCCTTCCCGTCCTCCCCTCCTCGTCCCTCCACTCCACGTGCCTCCCCTCCACGCCCTACCCTCCTCGCCGCCCTTGCCCGCTCCTCCCC
>BOPP01000143.1:515784-626812 GCA_017312745.1 Gryllus bimaculatus
TCCACGTCCTCCCCTCCACGTCCTCCCCTCCACGTCCTCCCCTCCCCGCCCACCGCTCGAGGCTGACGCAGCGCGTTCGCCACGGGGAAACACTGCGACGGCTCCCACATGCCACGCAAGTTGGCAGGGCAACGCCTGCTGCTACGCGCTCCAACCCCCGGACGCTATCTCCATTGACTGCGTTGACGGTTGCAAGAGCCCGGCGAACCGGCAGGACTTTCACGAACTGTTACACACATAGAATTGCAGCCAATTGAATCAGGTTGAGCAGAAAGGGACAAGTCACTTGGGCCTCTTTCCAGCGCAAAGGAAACATTAAATAATACTCACTCATGTTATATTATCAGGTCCAATTTTTCTGTGCGAATTCACTATGATAGGCTAACCACTGTTATACGTGATTGCTTTCTTCACAGTACAATTTTGCTTTGCCTTACAGAACAATATTCCAACATAAGAAAAAACTGCATTTTTGACTAGTTCCCTTTCTTCTTATGCAGATCCAATTACTTAAATCAAATCCTTACACATTCTGTTAATAATAGAGCTATAAAAAATACATAACTTAATATTAGTGTCTATTGCAATTATGAAGGAATCATTAATTTTTATTTTCAAAAGTTGGCTTTAGTGTGGTAATTTTGAACAGCGCTCGTTAGGTGTCACTAGAGAGCGCGTGCACATAAGCAATTCCAAAGCTTTTAATACCAATTAAACGTAACAATCTAAATCTAGCGGTGTATTTAGGTACTTTATTGATGTCGAATCCTCCATGAATTGTCTGTTGTCTACACTCGTAGAGTCTGCTCAAGGAAAAATGAAAAAATGAGAATTTAAAGTCAATAAGTTTAAAAAATATTTATATCTGAAATAAATCTTTATGTTTCACATTACGCCAATTTTTGCGTCGTATCAGATGTATTTCTATTTCATGGCTAGGAATTGCCATTCTTTTTTTGGAATATTGTAAAAATTCGAAAATTTTAATAAATCCATTTAAAAAATAAAATAAAAACCAAGAGAGAGAAATATTTTTTTTAATATCTCGAATATCATATATTAACTGTCAGCAAATGAAGTTGTACGGAAATTAAATCGCGCTCTCCTGTGCAAAACAGGTTTTTTGCAATACTACAATAATCCGGAAAAGTGAGGATTTGTTAAACAGAGCAATCTTTTAGGGAAGAAACAGAACAGATTATCAATGCAACAAAATAATCTCTGTTGTTTCTCAATCAAAAAAGTGAAAAACATGGAAGACAAATCGTCCTAATTTCGTCCTCGGATTTCTTACTGATGACATCATTGTATCAGATAAACCAATAAGCATATTCATTTTCCTTTTACCGGTCTGTATCACTCACCAAACGAATTTGCTCGGTCAGTGTTATAACAACGTTTCGCTACAGTATGTTACTAATTCCCTTCAAATTCATACTAGTAGTACATTTTCATCTCATAACATCATTGTATCAGATAAACTAATAAACATCGTTGTTTTCCTTTTGCCAATTTCTAGCTCCAAACGAATTACCTCAATCACTGATACAACAACTTTACGTTACAGTTTGATACCGAATTGTTAATTTCAATTCAGAGAGTGAAGAAATGAATAATTAAAAGTAGTTTGGTTCAAATGGAAAAATCAAAGTCCATTTCCTATTGCCCATCATTGTCTCATCATCATCATCGAATTATACCGTTATAATCTTTTTACCATTCATGTTCGTTTGTAAGGCATTTTTACCAGATCCATGACAAAGAAATATGTATGTCATTAGGTTGAATTAACCCAATTATCATTTGGTTATTGTTTTTCACAGCACGTACTATTAAAATTTTGAAGGTGCTGTCTTGGCAGACGAGATAGTTACGGTTAATACGTGACTAATTCCACAAAAGGGGTCACAGTTATGATTCTTCCCCAAACATCGGCTATGTAGCTAGCGTCTAATATCTGCCCCCATCTGTACTCAAATCCAAGAACCGCCTGGTCACAGTCGCCATAGAGCTAGCGACAGTGCTGACTGTGATCTAAACTCAGTCAATCCCGATCCTTTGAAAGATTCTGTTGGGACGAAAAAATTGCTGCAGCAAGTGCCTCGCGAAGCTCCGCCATCCGAGTTCCATGGCCTGCAACGTAGAGGTCGTGAGCCTGGCCCCCTGTTGCGGCGCAGCTTTTGTGCGATGCTCGGCTTTCCCCCCCCTCTCCCTCTCCGTCTCCTCAGTCGCTTGTTTGCGTGGGCGGGTCGAGGAGCGAGGGCGGTCAGCGACCCGCCTTCTCCACCGCCTCCTGGGCTACCGGCGCCGCTTTGTCCGGCCGACTGTCTCTCCGTGTGGATCGAAGACCCCTTGTCACACGTGTAGACGGGTGATTCGTTTTAGGTGACGTAGATTGGATGTAATCCCCAAAAACACGCAGATAGAGGGGAGGAAATTTCTTATTAATTTATTGGTTCATTTTTATTAAAATTTCGTATAGTTTCTTGTAAATTATCTACCAAGGTGTATTTACTGTAACACCTTGCTATGTGCTTATGCAACTTTTTCGATCCTTCCTGTTTTTATGTGGTCGGCGTTATGGGAGCGAGCTCAGTTTTAATTGATTTTCTTCTTACTCCATTTTTTATCCTGATTTGTTGAGATTTTTTACGGCCGGGTATCCTTCCTGACACCAACCACATGGGACAGACAAGTACGTTGCACATAGACAACTAGCACAATCACGAAATACACACAAGTATGCCCGAGGTGAGAAAGGACCCACGATCCTTCCTTCCGAGACTCTCATGAAACTACTTCCTTTGCGATTTCGACAACCCGTATCGGCTTACTATGTCCTTACATAATGAAGAAAGAATAATGTAATTTTGCGGTAAAAACAGCGGTTTTCTGAAAGAGTAACTCGAATTAAGAGGCCCATGTATGGAAAAAGTGGATAATTATCGCTCTTATATGTTGTAAATTACTTCGTGAAACGCATTGTCAAGATAGAATCCACGTTTCATGGGTTCGTGTTACCGACAAATTAGTACTTGGCAAAACGTCTGCCCGAGGTGGTCGAGGTGGATGAAATATTCTGGTAAATATTTTCACATTCACTTTTAAACTATTTTTCGCAAGAGTAATTTATTCTGTGTTGGAAGTGTTCATTTGTAACTGATTATGAAATTGGTTACGATTTGAATCTTCATTGCAAACGACAACAACTCTCAGGTCGGCAAAATTTCCTATTTCTTTACTTTTCATTTGTTTCCTTTACCCTCAGCTCGCTGCCTTTATTGCAGCTCTGAAAACGTGTGTAATGTGAAGAGGAAACTGGAACAATAAACAAGAGCGACTATCTTTGTCGTGTAATGTCTTGCTTTGGAGTTGCTCTCACGGCACTGTTATCCTGTCATGGCTACCACCACTACTGTGGAACACCGTACCTCAAACCTCGTTCCCTCCCGCAAGCCGTTTTGTTTCCCTCCAGCCTCGTTCCTCCGTGTGTGCCTATACTGCTAGAGAGGGGTAGCAAAACAAGCAAGTGAAAGAACGACTAACAGTGTTGCGTCTCAATTTGGAACTACTGAATCAGGTCGACAACGTAACCGCTTGCGATGGTATATAATCGTATGTATATACATATATACATATATACATATATACATATATACATATATACATATATACATATATACATTTTCTGCACACACTTCTAGAAATGGAAAATGTATTTGGATTGTTTTCTTTTCCTCGTATTACTAACTTCTTACTTTCATTCTATGTTTCACTTTTTTAAATGAACTTTTAATTGAACTCATTCCAAGTAGAGGACAATATTGTATTTAGTTTTAGAACATTCAGTAATTTTGTAACCTAGTACGTCTCTTTTGAATCAGAGCTGTTAATAAGACATCGTTTCAATCATATTTGTACATTTCATTGGTAAAAACGAAATTAACTGTCCATATTTGTTTGTTTTTGTTCTGTAAAAAAAATTATCAAAGGAAAGACAATTAATCAAAATATCACCATGGGTTGATCAACATCTTTTACAAAATCACAATCTCTAGTTGTATCACATCTAAAGTGTCGACATCACTTCTGTACCAACACCAACCTGGTCAGTGTCAAAGACTCGACGTTGCCACCATCGCAACCGTCTCTCGCTGCCATCGCCATGCCAGCCACATACATTCCAGTATTGTGAATATCGTCACCACCACATCACCTGCTAAGGTTACAGACACTGTTAATCTACATGAAGCCCGGCCACCCGGAATGACGTCACTCTATCACATCGTCAACGCAATTGTCATCTTTACTTTTGCATTTACGCTACCGCTAATATTTGATGAGTTACTTCCAGCAGTGCCAACACAGTCTACTTCACCTGCACGAACAAACAACAACTCTACCATAAGCAACAACCACGTCATCACAAATTACGTCGCCAATAACCATTCTTCCACCACTACAACCATATCAAAATGAATATCACCACCGACACTACCACGAAGCATAACACCACCAACCACACCACCCACAATTTCGACAAATGCAATTTCATGAAAATCCACCAAACTAGTATCACCGGTAACAACCTCTCCACTAGCAACCACACCACCATCACCACCACTAGCATAACCAACACCAACACCGACCACTTCAAAACCAACTCAAACTCCCACAAACCCACCCCATCGCCAACAAAACAACTCAACTGCCGTCGTGTACTATCAGATCTTCCACCACATCACCCCCCCCCGTCTGCACCCGCCGCTTTTTGTTTGCTCCCACCCTGCCTCCGTCCTGTGTCGCCGCTCCCGCCGCAAGAGACAAAAGGCAAAGAGAAAGCACACGAGGCAAGCGACGTCGTCGGACGGGGGGAGGCTCGTGTTGTGTTAGGTCTCAATTCGCAGCTGCCGCACCCGGGCAGCCCCGAGGAGGCGCTGCTAGTGTATCTGCTCCGGGGATCTGCAGCAGCGCTCTCTGCCGGCAAATAGCAGACGCGAATTGGAATAAAGTGCGCCACTCTGCGAGAAAGGACAGCGGGCGAGACACGTGGCGAGACACCAGGGAATAAAAAGACTTCTCCACTCCATGTACACTAATTTTCAACCAATTTTTCTTTTATGGGATTGACTTTGTTAAGTTTCTTATATTTACATTATAATCAGCATTTATGAATGACTGTCCTTATAAATGTGAAGGATGTAACAAGTTCAAATTAGCACACGTAAGCTTTCGAGGCTCGATTCCATGAATACTTCTCTGTCCGGGTGACGCCGTGTCGTTGGGTAAGAGGCCGACGTTTCACCTGACATGTCGCAGGCTTCTTCAGCGCACTGACGAAGCCAAGTGTTCAAGTTAAAATTCGATTTCATATGCCGGTTAGGAAATGGCAGTTGGAAAGAAAGAAAGTCTCCATTCGGAGAGAAAGGACAGCAGGGGCAAGTTGCGAAGTACCTTACAATGGTTCAGGTAGTAAAAGATAGTCTGAGAGTGGACATGAGACTTATCCATCAGGCGGATACTAATTTGTAATTGAGGAACAGTATGTATGACGTGGGTTTGGAATTTCTTTAGTATGACATAATGAGTTAAAATATGAGTTGTCATTGTCAATAATATTGTTTGTTACAAGAGCAGCTTTTGATGGTTTAGCCGTCATCATCAGTTTTCTGCTGTATGGAAGCCACAAAACTCATCACAATACCAATACTTTTTTTTAGTAGCTTTAATACTTACCTTTGTTTTTTAATGACTTCTCTCGTATATAAATGTGAACCAAGTAAGAAGTTCAAATTTTGATTCCATATGGTAATGAAAAAGCCTTATTCTTTACTGGATGTTAGCGATGGAAAAAGGCTTTCACCCTGTGTCTTCCTCTTTTCTGCGTGGAATATTTCAGGGGCGACTGTCATTGGCGTCTGCTGCTTGCCTCGCTGTTGTTTGCCAGACAACATCACGCGCACTCTCTTGCAAATGGCGGTCGCGAATTGAAATGAAGAGTACCACTCAGGCGGAAAGAATAGCGGGGAAACGTTACGAGAGATGTAACGAGGGTTCGCATTTTAAAACAAAGTAAAGACGTTTATGTTGTTTTAATACGTGGTTTTGATTTATTGATTATAAAAATATAAATTATTTTCTATCTATTCTTCAATGAGTCTATTTGAATCAAATTCAAATTGAAAACAAATCCGTATGATTCTCATTCGTATGTGGATTGCTCGTTACTTAACGTAGGCGAAGGAACATTATTATACTTTTGCAATCACTCTTTTCCCAGGCAGGAGCTAGCAGACGTTATTCGCCTTCCACTGAACTGATAATTCCTCCTTCTGATAAAAATTATGACTATTCTTAGATTTAGACGTGGGCGAGGAAAAATGCATTCAACTTTATGTTCTCGTATTTCCAGAACACGACCAGGTTAGGGCGATCAGGGAACAATTGGTGTCACTGCTGAGCCTCTGAACGCAAGGTTCTAAGAATTTGTGACGTTAACTAGACAGCTACTGCGAATTTAGCCGCTGTCTGGAGGAGTATTCTAGCAGTCGGCTGCTCAGTAGTTTTTCGTGGTTTCTCCGATCAAAATCAGGTTAATGCCGGAACAGTGCTCTAATGGGCTAACGGGCCCAAATGGGCCAGAGACCACACCTGATCTTTCGTTCTTTTTTTATCTATCCTCTTCCTTGCACATACTTTCACTTACATGTACACTCACTAACCCCATGTTGAGAGATCAATAAGAAATATACTTTGGTTTTCATTTGAGCGAAACTTTAATTATTCATTTATTTCACTCACTAATTTAAAATGTACAAGTCAGTAACCGCGAACCTTCCTTCAATATCCTATACCCCACCCCTCACATATACATACACTACACATACATGCGGTAAACTACCACACACCGCGAGACCAATCAGGAGCTTATAGCTTGTCCCCGCTGGAACGATGCCCCGCTGGTAGGAGATACCTGGTTGGGAAGAACCCTGTTAGCCTTGACGTCGTTGTTAACCCGCTATCGAGCGGTGCCATATCCCGTGATATAAACAAGCACTTCACTGACGGGACATGGGCAGTTGACACTCCCGGAAACACTAGTGAATAAATCAATCAAGCTGGGAGATGCGGCAAGGACATCAACTGACGTCACTGCATTGCCTCTAACCGGAAGGACCTGGGGTTCGAGTCCCGGCGGTGACGTGATTTTCGACTATATCCAGATAGCTACGTTGAGTTGTGTCGCTGCTCGAAGGAGAATTCTAGCGACCGGCTGCTCTGGTCGGTAATTTTCTGTTGTTTCTCCAGTCAACACCAGGTAAACGTCGGAGCAGTACCCTAACCAACGGGCCACGGACTGCGCGCAATCTTTCCTTCCTTTTTCTTGTCGTATCCCCACCCCTTGCTCACTCCATTCCTCCGTATGCACTACATTACCACACTACCAGGAGACCAATCGGGAGCGTAGAACTCGTCCCCGCTGGTGGGAGATATCTGGTGGGGGAAACCCTGCTAGTCCACGGTAGTTCGGCAACGTATCTCGCCATTCAGCGAGGGTAGATCGCAGCCACCCTCCGAGGAAACAACATTCACTACACGTACCTGAATAAAGATCTTAGCAGTTGCCGCGCCCGGAATCACTTGTATTCAATAACTCAATCACTCAATCAATCAATCAACCGTGAGTGGTAGTGAGTGAGTGGCATTCCTTTGTTTTAAGGAAGATTATCATTGCAATAAAAGAGGAATGATTCTGGACGGAAAGAGGCTCGTATAAAATACGAGATGATGCTTGAAAGACAATGAAGCCGCCACGTTATGGCGAAACACATATCTTAACTAATTCTCGTTTCCAACGAGCATGGCGACTCCACGACCACCGCTCCAACGACGCCTTAATATCCGTTCTATCGAGAGGGGTTAATGCATTTTTAATGGATATTTAATTAGCGGTTTAAATGCCAGCATATATCTGAGTGACTTTGTGAAATAATACATGGTAATTTAAAATAACAAACTTAAAATAAATTTTTGACACATTTTATCATGTTTTTATATCGTAGTATTGCAATGTCGAAATGTTTCATTACGTATGTAGAACTGTTTTCCTAAGAATCTGTAGGATTTGTTTGAGGTTATTATTTCGCACGATGTTATTGTATCGCTCGATATGCAATGAATATATGTGGAACTAATATGTTTTAGTGGAAATTATTCATAGTTCAATTAACAATATTACAAATGTATTCAAAACTTATTCTGGTATACTGACTGATTATTTAAATGTCATATTATTCATGCGTAGCTTTCAGCTTTCATTTTGTGTCATGTTATGAGTGCATCTCCAAAATTACATTCTTCAGTGAATCTTATATTAATTATTTATATTATTTTTATGGCATTAATGATATAATTGAACTTTGAATTTTAATAGATCTGAATTTTAATTAGTTTATCATTATCATCGAATATTAAATGTATAATTCATTGAATCTAAATCATGTAAAATCATTTATTTTCTGAAACTATGTACTGGCGATGAAAGTATTGACCATCTTTTTGGAATTATGTAACATTGGGCGTATTGGCCACGTCTAATCAACCAAAGTACTTCTTTAAAACATTCATTTTTTTCTCACAACAAGATTAGGTGTAGTGATACTCTTCAGTAGACTAGGTTATCTAGTAAGAAATATCCCATTTATTAAAAACGATATACTCCCAAATAGACGCAACTGGTCATGAGAAAGGTGTATGGTTTTGTTAGATACCAAGGAAATCAGAAAAGTTCAAAATTAAGAAAACAATTCCTATTTTGTTTCACAATTAAATGCAAGTATCCGATTGCGTTATTCAGCCTATTCTCATACAACGCATATTGAGTGAAATATTATACTCATTGCCCCGCTGTTTACGCAGAAAAGTCTTGCAGCAGCAAGACATAAAGGGAGGCCTCACGACACTAAATAGTAGATATTCATGTGTGTTGTGTCATGAAACAGCAAATTTCTAATATTTGTATGTAAAGAACTGTTTTCCATGTTTATACTGTTTTATGAAAGCTGGTTTTGTTAAAATACATAATTTCTTGTAGTCTTATACAAGATCATTTTATTTATTCTTAAGCAATGTGCAAGCTACTTTTAGAAAATAATTTATGGGGGTTTGTTCACCAGGATTTAGCTGCTACTGTCTACTAATTTTTCACCGCTTATTGGCATTTCAATTAATTATTTGAAGTTATAATAATATTTTATCGCTAAGAAACATACCCGACCAATAATTTCTGCTAATTGTTTTCAAATTATATATTACAATGCAACTCTCTCTTTTGACATAAAATCTGTATCTCTTTAAATTTCACATTGCTCCTACCATAAAGCTATGTAACTTGAGAATAAAAATATCAGCACATATTTGTATGTGGATATGCACTCATAGACGGGTAGGTAAACAAATCATTCAGTATATGTCTTGGGTTAAAACAGATGTCTTGCAGTGTATTGCGACACATTGTTTACAGCCTGATATCAATTAAGTCATCACTCTGTTTTTACTCAAGATTAAAATATTTATTAAATTCATAATTTCTGTGACCTTCCCTGAAATAAATCTTAGAAAGTTTTGCTGGGCTAATTTTCCATTAAATTTTGATAATTCTCACTCGCAACTTGTGTCCATCAAGGGGAAAGTAACTCAAACGTTATTAGAAAAGTTGTTTGTGAAACGTACAATTTTGTATCGTTTATGAATGTCCAAGGGACCGATTTTTAATTAGAGTCTTTTTGTGTGTTGCAGCGGATAGCAGCTTCCTACTGGCCAACGCGCAAATCGTGGACTTCCCCATCGTGTACTGCAACGAATCCTTCTGCAAGATCTCGGGCTACAATAGGGCCGAGGTGAGTTCTTCATGGCATCTTATCGTAGAAGTTTCATTGTCATTTCTATTATACATTCCATCTTCCATAAGACGATTAAAAAATAATATTAGTGGTGAACGTAGATGTGGATATTAGTAGAGGTTGTTCTACCCAATCATTTGATGCTAATTGCATTAAAAACTCATTTAGTATGTTACAACGGGAGATCGGTCGGGAGCTTACAGTTTGTTCCGGGTGGGGCGGTGGCCTGCTGGTGGGAAATACCTGGTTGGGAAAATCCCTCTAGCTGGTTCGTGCTACCAGAGACCTCCAACGATGTGCACGCAAGAGCACGCATGACGTGACGCCCATGAGCGAGCGCTTTGTGCGTAAAATTAATTTGGGGTTAATGGGTTAATGTTTATTTAACCCTTGTCCAGGCAATGGGGATCCTTTGGACCAGAAGCAAAACATTTCATATTTTCCGTGAAAAGTATCCAAGATGTTAGATGATTTTTTTGGTATCTTTGTTCTTTATAGTGTTTTTTTAAATGTTTCCGCAACCATTTTACGAAAGCGTTATCGAATAATAAATTTTTAAAAAACATCATCGTTTTTCAGCCACAGTCGAAAAAGTGGTGTTTATTGGACCCAGCTCTCATAATCTGCGTGAAATATTGCATTTTCTGTATTTTGGACGATTACTTGACGACTGTTTCGTGACCAGCGGATGGACTTATGTCGGGTTGCGTACCATCTTTTCATCGGAATGTTATCTAACACTACATGTGAGCGATTCTAAGTTTGACGCTTTCGTTGACAGTCTTGCTGCGGGTTAATATGTAACCGAGAAAGAAAAGTGAGTTTTTGAAGTCGTGTGCGGTACAGGTTTTTCGGGAAAACTACACAGTGACAGGAATGTTGCAGACCCTGACTAAATGTTAAAAAACATGAGATCATACGATTTTTTTATGTTGACATTGCAACGAATTGGGGTCATACACAAAATGTAAGAAGACAGTCAAAAAGAATTGAATAATAAGTCTCGCCTGTCAATCACACTCGTTTTCGAGGACGAAGGAGCTTCCACAACACAACAAATTATAACAATGTCAAAAAAGATGTATTTTGTGCCCTACAAAGACATGTAGCATCTATTTAAATCCTGTCTGTAATGAGCATAAACAGGGTCACAATGTGTACAGTCTGGAAGAAGGGAAAACTTGTTTATAAGAGTATATAGAAATGTTATATTATATTAAACAACTATATTAGAGCGTTCTGTTTCAATTGTCATGTTCAAAACGCACACCCTTGAGAATAACTCCGAGACAGGCACCCGTGGGTCTGTTGGACCCCGCTTGTCTGGTCGCGTCATTAAAATTGGTTGCCCCGAAAAGTGTCAATTGAGATTTGTCTGCTGGCAGCCCCAAAAAAAGGGCCGCATGCAGCCACGAGGCCGTGAGATGAAGGTCGCTGGTGTAGGAGGTACTCGACACGGGTTGTTCACCCCCGCGGGCGGGATCGGGTCCCACACATAACAGTGCTGACGGGAAATTAGAAACTCCCACCCATTTGCCCAGCTTCCCGGTGCCACGCCGATAGTTTTGAAAGGCTCTGTGAAAGAATGGGTGAGGGTTCTGAGCTCCTCCCTGCGGTGAGACTCACGCCATCCGGGCTGCCCTTTCAAATTCCGCTACGCTCCACCACGCTCCAACACGCTCCACCACGCTCCAACTCGCTCCACCACGCTCCAACTCGCTCCACCACGCTCCATCACGCTCCAATACGCAAACTTTGATATGATTCGTTCACCGTCTAGCAGAGAAAGAAGCTGTCACTTGGGGGGTCGAAACATGCGGTTTTGAATTTAGCTCAGAGGCAGCTTTTAGGCTGGAGGATGTTTTACGTGCAGTAAATCTTCAACATGGGATAGTTGGCTTTTCCTTTTTCGTAAGAATTATTTTTTCGGCCTAAAAAATGTAAAGTTTCGATCAGGTTTGAACCACTAGGTATGGCAGCCTCATACGCGATCCATTCTATATCCGAAGCTGCAAATGATACGGATTGGCTGATCATGGCAGAACTCTCATCACGCATTCAGCGTGAGTGGGGGAGTGGTTTGAATTACGCTATTGGTTGTAAGCTGGTAAACATTGAGCTGGCAAAGAGGCCGCACGTAGGTAGTTTTTTTTCAGAAAATGTCAGTGCACTACGGCGGCAATTTATTACCAGCACATATAAATAGTGAATATATTTAAAATATGAAGGTATGAAAAATATGTGATCATATTTCGACCTGCGTCCATAACTGTGACAGATTGTCTCCTTGCTTAAGTCCGCGGTGTCCAACTTGCAAGGCCGCAAGGGCCACAACTGAAACCTTAATATGGCTACGCGCCATATTGTCAATACTTGAACGATCCACGCCTGATTTTCCCGAATTGTTGATCTCCGGAGTTTGTTCGGCTACTCTAGGGGATGGAACAATGCGTGATATCAGGCCGTACCACTCATATACATTTGGTTGATTTTAAATTTCTCAGTTGACTAGAAAAAAAAGGTTTAAATCTAAACAAAAACATTTTTGTGCTTGACGCACAATGGTCTCTCTCGGCATGAATTCAAAGGAATTTCACTTCTGTCTAAATATAACCTTTCGCGCGCTGTCAGTTGGACACCACTAACTTAAGCGTCCCCCAACCTTCACCAAGCTATCTAACGTTGTCCGTTGCTTTGTGTGTGTGTGCGGCAGGTCATGCAGAAGTCGTGCCGCTGTAGCTTCATGTATGGGGAGCTCACGGACAAGGAGACGATCGCGCGCGTGGACGAGTGCCTGGAGAACCAGATCCACGACCAGTTCGAGATCCTGCTCTACAAGAAGAACAGTGAGTGCCTCCGCCTCCGGCCAGCACTTCTCCTCGGCGCACTCACTCTCTCTTTCACTCTTTCTCTCTTTCGCACCGACCGGGCACTGCCTGGCTCCTGTTTTTTTTTTCGATCTGTCTGTTCACCGCTGTTCACTCCCGCGCGATCACCACGTAGCGACTGAAGTCGGGTGTTTGCGTTCCCAAGCAGAGGTGATGTGGTGGGGGAGAAAAGGTAGACATGTTTGGAATCTGATGAAATGTTGGTTTGTGAATATGAATCAGTCTTGAAGTTGTTTTGTTATCGTCTGAACGAAGACGCAATAATGTATTTAAGTATTAATTGTTTCCAATTTGTTACTGAACACATTCCTAATAAAATTCTGATGAGTCGTTGCTTCAGTATCTGATGTTTGGTTCGTAATTATCCAGGTTTTTGTTAATTGGATTAACAAATTTAGGTGGTTTAGACACGATAGTTCAGGATCAATACATTTCAAGTGCGGAAGTTACATTTAGTGATTCTGACGATGAATGCTTTGCTATGCGAAGGAAATCTAAACTGATGAACAATAAAACACTTTTGTGGAAACCAATCAGTCTTGGATTTTGTTTCGTTTCCGTGTGAATAATGTCGTATAAAGATGAATGATTTTTTAGTATTTTATGTTCCAATTTCTTGTAGACCAAGTTCTTGGTAAAATTCTAATGAGCCGTTGTTTCATGTAAATGTCTTATTTAATTTACAAATCGATAAAGTACTTTTAAAATTGCTTCAATGCCTCTATCCAAAACATACATCTTACTATATAAACTTTCGTATATTTTATTTCCCAATAGTTGATATGTTTGATTCACATTTGAAAGTAAAATGTAAAAATGTAGCAATAATGATCTTATGTAGTTTCTTGGTATGATATTAAAAACAAATTTCACTATAATTTCAAGGAAATCAATTTTTAAATAATGATACAGACACATGCTTGTGTTACTAACCTCACAAATCGCAGTAGTGAGGTTCAATATGAAATTGAGCCTTTTTTGAAATTTGAATTTTTGTTGTAAAAGTTTCAGAGATGAATATCAGTGCCTTGCCGTCAAATCAGAAATTCACACCAATTACGTGTGCTTCCTTTTTTCTGAAAAGTTCTTTAAAAATTTCTTATAAGCTTGTTTGCTCTGTCATGCTCCATGAAAATAATGTGATCGATGTTGTTAGCCTAGCGACCTGTGTGTGGTAATTAGGACAGAGATTATGGATCAAATGACACCCTTGTTTGGTGTAACTGAACTTTCAAGACTGTGAAATAGGGCCCAAGAAAGTTTAACTGAAAAGTAGATTAGGGAACATAAAAATACCGAATAACGATATAAAAATATTTGACAAACATCCAAATTTAGTATAGATTATTAGCGAAAATAATAACTTCTATAAAAATAGATAGTGCTTTTGAAATAGTTTTTCTCTACAAATTGTTTCTGATAAAGTATAACACAGGTATGTACAGCTAAAAAGTAGATCTACGCAATATTCGTATAATTTTCAGTGTGTTATTAAATGAATTGCAGATCATGAATATTTTGTAAATAGTGTTCAGTAACAGGAACTTTGTTTTGAGACAAAACTACTTTTCATCACCATCTGCTTGGGAACATTGATAATTTGTAATGTATCTCCATGTGCTTTTTTTCATTTGAGAGTGGCTGCTATTAATCTCGGATTCGATACGTAGAAGAGCAACAGTACACAGAGTATTACTTAATGAAACATAATTACAATGTACGAGCCGTAAAGATAATTTGAAGCAAATCGACCGAATTTTTCTTTGGAAAGAGTTCTTTAAAAATATTGACAAAATACACACAAAAATTGCGTACTTGCACACACACACATTGCCATAATAAAATGACACATTTAGTAGCTTCTCGGCTGATTTTCATTCGTTCTAGTTATTACGTGGCATTGAATGATTCATATTAGTAGCAAGTTCCGAGGGAATTGTTGCTATCTTTTTTAAAATATTGTATTCACGAATATACTATCCAAAACCTTAAAAGACTGATAGGATTAATAATATACATAAAAATATTCGTCTGTAAATGTTCTTTCGTTGAAAAATCTATATTTAAACGTAGAACGCTATTGTTAAATTCGGGAATATATAGTCGATGTATAGTACACATACATTTGCGATATAACTCGCAAACGTCCGTAATCAACCTACTCACACGCATTTACATAATATTTGTCATACATATGAGAATGAACACATTGCTTTATTACCAGAAATGCTTTAATATTCTCATTAAGTGTACTTATACTCATAGAAAATTCATTCACACATAAATTACATTCTGTTATGTTCGAAAATACATAAGATCTGGTAATTTTATGGAAAAATAGATTCATTCACAAATTTATATTTCAAAGATTTTTTCTTATCAAGACATATATAAACATATGTCGAACATAAATATTATTTTATTAAATATACATGTATTCATTTTCACGCAATACATACAAAACATAGTACATGTGGAACGTCGCAGTTACCTTATCAAAGAATACATACAGATCTATGAACATGTATAGACACATGTAAGCATCGAAATTTCCATTTAATAAAACGTGTCATGCTCTGAACTCATAATAAAGATACATACACAATAAGAACACTCACACAAAGTACTTGCGGCGTAGACAAATAGGCAAAAATCTCATTGAGAGCCGCATATCCCAAAATACTATAACTCTGGCAATAAAATCACAAACATACATACATCGAACCCGATCATTATAAAAAGAAAATATAAGTGACACATATTAGTCACGTATATACATTATACATATATGAATACGTAACACATACACACGCGTAATATTCCTGCCGCTGAAAGCAGCTTACATCGATACACCATTATTCTGCCATCAAAACCGCAAGAATAAATACATTAAAGAGCAAAATTTACTAACCAAATTCTCATGAATACAAACACATATTCAACCATGTTTACATATATAGACACACTCATACATACATCCAACATGATCATTCTAAAATAAAATACACATTTCATATATACATACACATACGTAATATTCCTGCCACTGAAACAACTTACCAACTAAAATCGGCCTACATCGACACACCATTATTCTGTCATCAAAACGGCAAGTACATACAATAAAGAGCAGAATTTTGTAATCTAAATCCCATGCTTACTACCATAACCAGGTTGAATATGGCATGGCGTACAACTTACCTACTGAAATTGGCCTATACCAATATTCTGTCACCCAAAACCTAGCTAGCAAAAATACATTAAAAAGCAAAATATCGAAATCTAAATTCCATGCATACGAACACATATTCACCAACTCCCCTACCATAACCAGACGGACTATAGCGTGGCGTACAAATTATCTACTGATATCGGCCTACATCGACACAACCTTATTCTGTCACCCCAAACCGCTAGCATAAATACATTGAAGAGCAAAATTTCGTAATCAAAATCCCACGCATACGAACATGTATTCACCCACGCCCTATCATAACCAGGCGGACTATGGCGTGGCGTACAACTTTCATACTGATATCGGCCTACATCGACACACTACTATTCTGTCACCAAAACCGCTAGCACAAATACATTAAAAAGGAAAATGTCGAAATCTAAATTCCATGCATAGGAACACAAATTCACCCACGCTCCTACCATAATCAGGCAGACTATGGCGTGGCGTTCAACGTACTTACTGAAATTCGCCTAATCTAATATTCTGTCACCCAAAACCACAAGCATATATATAAATTGAAGAGCAAAATTTCGTAATCAAAATCCCACGCATACGAACACGTATTCATCCACGCCCCTACCATAACCAGGAAGTCTATGATATGGCGTTCAACTTACCTATTGAAATTGACCTAAATCGACACACCACTATTGTCATCACAACCGCTTGCATAAATACATTGTAGAGCAAAATTTCGTAATCAAAATTCCACGTATACTAACACGTATTCATTCACGGTCCTACACTAACCCGGCGGAATATGGCATGGCGTACAACGTACCCACTGAAATTGGCCTACATCGACCCACTACCATTCTGTCGCCAAAACCGCAAGCAAATATGTAAATTGAAGTGCAAAATTTCGTAATCAAAATCCCACGCATACGAACACGTATTCACCCCCGAAATAGTCGGAATACGTCGTTGCGGCGTGATTCTTCCCCCGCAAAAGAAGCAGCCCCTCTCAAATGTCAAACCACGCGGAAAGATTCAGCGCCCCTGGAGCTAAGTACCTCCTTTGAATGGCCGTAGCCACGAGACCCACCCAACTCTCCCCCCACCCGTTCCCTCCCGACCCAACCCGCCCAGCGCGCACTTGACATTTATCGATTGCGCGCCGCCCCGCCACCAGAATGCGCTTATTGTGGACCTCCGCGAGCGACGGAAGAAGATGGTGCAAGGGGAGAAGACGAAGTCTTTCGTCGCTCCTCGCGCCCCACCTCGCTCGCTTCTTGGCTCAATCTCAAAGAGATTAGCCTTAAAGACGATGGGCGATGTGCGATGCGTAGTCGACTGGGTTGGTGATGGTTTTTTGGGGTGGGGGGGTGGCAGGTCAGTGTAGATGCGAGGGAATTGCTGGGGGAAGGGGAAAAACTGAAATTCAAGACTCAATTCCGAACAAAAATTGAATTTTGAAAAAAATGCACTAAAAATAGTTATTTATGATACGAGTGGGGAATAAGGAATTTTCTTTGCGAACGTTGCAACACTGGTAGACCGAGTGGCACAATTTTATGAGAAAAATAAAATAGATTTTACTACGTGTGTCATACGCTATTTTTTAGTCAGCCTTACTGAATTTTATTTTAATTCAAGGGTACAAATTATTTAATTATATATTATGTTGTAATAAAAGTTAGTTTAGGGATCAGATTAAAATGGTTTTTCCTGTTGCATTCATATTCAGCTGAATTGAGTATCGTCTCACTCTTAGCATTTGGGCTAAAAAAACGTTTAACACGCTGTGCGTGTCCTAATGGTAACTAAGTTTACAAGAGGCTGTCGATAATAATTTTGTCGATTTTTTCTAATCATTATTACAATTATTTGACAATACAGCAAGTATAAATATAATGAAATAATTTCTAGCGATGTGAATAATAAATAAAGAGAAAAATCTAACCGTAAATCAAATCGAACATTTTAAAATATTTACGAAGAAATGTAACTCCAAAACAATCTTTCTAGAATATTTTTTGCATCTAGTGAAATCTACGATAGCCAAGCAACATGAACCTCACATAGTATATTTTTAATTGTGATTTACTTTACATAGATATTGTAATCCTTCTGGTTATGGAAAAATGTGTTCTTGAAAGCCTGGTTTGGGATTATATATTTAATAAACCTATTAAAATGTATGATTCAGTTTATGGTTTGATTTTTTTCATATAACTAATTTTTATCCAGAATAATTATTATATCTGCTTCCACCACTCAATTGAATTTCTAGAAAATTCACAATCGGTCTCAAATTAATAGCGAAGTTATTACAAAAATAAATTATTTAATAGCGACATAAAAAACTCTTTTGGCGAATCCAATTTTTTAAAACTTTTTTTCTCATTATTTATATTCTTGGGCCCTCGGACTTTGAGTCTTGAATAATTGCTTGTCCTCCTAATTTCTAAGGCGATGGGGATGCTTTTAGTCAATTCCTAATACTCAAGTTGTTGAATAAAGTATCATTTGGGGAATTGTTACAATATGGTGCGTCTGTCAGCAGTACTCCCATGAGCACGCAGATCGACGATACAAGCGTAATTTATCATGAATGTTGTTTCACCGCATAAAAGTACCCATTTGTCTTCGAATCTTAAAAATTCGCTCACAATAATACAAACATTTGTAGACATGAACATTATCCATCGAAACTATAAAATCTTTAAGCTTTTGAATGAACTCTGAGGTTGACACCAAAATCTGGAAATCAGTATAGATGGCTAAAAAGAACTAGCATTTTGCAATAAAAATATATTTACACAAAATTCATATGGTGCATCCCCGTCTTTTAGGACTTTTACTTCATCTGCAGTGCTCACGAAACGTGGTATAAAACATGACTAACCATGTGAATGATTCAGTTTTAATAGATCTGATGTATACTATTTACTTGAGCACTGAAGATGCGGTAGAAGTCCTCAAAACATGGCTTCGGGAATGTAAGATGTGAATTTTGTGTAAATACATTTTTATTGTAGACAATTACTTCTGTTTATCCATCCATTCTAGTTTTTTTATAAATAAATCTTTGTATTTTAACTCGTATTATAAACTACCCTCTAAATTTTCTAGTATAACATAATACTCTAATCTTTATATTTCGTCTACCACATTATAATATTCTCTCCTTCTTTTCGCATATGAACATCCATCCGTCATATTATAAACAATCTTTATTATAACAATTTGTACGTATTTTTACACTTTATAATTATTGTCTTTTTGAACATTCTCCAATACAAACAATTCCTTGTAGTACTTTAATCGTACATATTATTAATCATACGCCCTGTGTGTTTAAACGTTCTTTAATGTTCCTGACGTGATACACTGTTCGTGAGAAGATTTCCTCTTTGATGCGTGCTTTTTATGCGTGCCATTGCGTGAGACCTTTTTATGCGTGCCATTGGCTGCCACGGAGTTACTGCTGGGAGACGATAACACACCGTAAACGATGGGTGAACCTCACAAGATTAGACAGACGATGTATTTGCTCGACGGTGTGATGTTGATGAGCTAACTACGAAAGTGAGAGTGGATTTGGATATCTTTTGTTTATTAATACCGTGGAAATTATATTTTTGTCTCGGAGTTTTCTCTAGAAAATTTTGTTTACGAACGACTTTACTTATCTTCTAATAGTCAATTTTTTCTCAAAATGTACATTGCAGCGCAATTGCAGATTTTGTAGGTAAAGTCAGGATAATTCAGAACTAGGTGTAATAAAATTATTTGACTAGTTTCCAGAAATTTGAATATTTTGTTTGATGATAACTGGCATTTATGCATTTACAATTACGTGTTTAACGCATGTTTGTTACCAGTTCGTATTTTAAATATAATCAGAGCATTTAGTACCAAAATTATATTTCGATTTATTTTTATTTTTTTTATTTTCCATAATATTGTTAAGCTTAGCTTTCAGATACAGTATTGAGTATTGTTAGAATAGTACGTTTATGATATGTCATGAATCAATATCATATGTTAACTCTGGACTTAAAGAAACGGATTCTTGTTGGAAGTTCATTTAAATTTTTAATAATAAACAGTGAATCGATACCTAAGTGTGAAGTATAGAAATATTTCGTTTCACACGCATTTATTCTCAAGTTTTGATGCCAATCGAATTGTAAGAACATTTTGTTTCACACACGTCATTTCGTAACGTGTCTTTTTATATTTCCAAATAAGCAGAATTTTCATATTTCAAAATAATTACAACATATTTTTTCTTTTAAAATGTAATGCAAGAATCGAAATCCACTCTATAACTACATACGTTACGTATGTACGTATTTTATATTAAAATTCATATCGTTTGTCCAAAGTCCACAATAAGCCATTCTTGTTATTCTCTTTCAGATTTTAGATTTTCTGTCCTGTCACTTTCTCAAACCAAATACATGTAAAACCTATTTTGCGAGATATATTTAATGAAATATTTCTCAGAAATTGTCAAGTCTTAGTCAAAACAAATGTATCAAAGAAAATTGTTATTTCTCGTACGGTATTTGTGAAATTTGAAGATAATTCATGAAAACATGTTGGTTTTAAAAAGTGACTACAGCTAGGATTGCACTTAACCCAATTCGATCCACTTCAGAGAGCTGATTCAACATGAATTTTCCAGGTTTGAGAAGTGTTAATTGCAGGTACATCTTTACCATCGATGGATAATCTTTCAGGATACTTTTATTCAAAATGCCTGCGGAACATTTTTAGGCATGCCGTTCTAAATTTTGCATCTCCCCTTGATGACTTGGTATGTCTTGACACTTGGCAGTTTTGAAAACAGTTGCTATTTCTTTATTATTATTATTGTTTTATGCAAACCGTTAACCAAATAACACATGTACCCTCAACAAATATATTTCTTTATTGATATTTATGTTTGTGAGAACGTTTCTTGCAACATGCATGATTATATTAAACATTTTTGATAGGTTAGGAATATTATATTCTTATGCATACCTTTACACTGAATGTATTTCCAATAATCGTATTAATAAAAACAATTGTAATATTTGCAATTCGATGTTACACTATTTTACAATATGTTAAATGAGTATTTTCTCTCGAAATTAATATACATTAACTCTTACACTCTCCATATTTACAGGGATATTCCTAGTATAACTGTGCTTGAAATATTATTCAGACATTTTATACACTCAGCCATTCACTTCCAAAACTGACAAGTCGAAAGACATAAGAAGTTTCCATGGCATGAGCAATGAATGAACCATGACCATGATTCTCTTTATCTTTTTTCTCTATTTCTCTCTCTCTTTCTCTCTTTCTTTACTCGTAGCCAACTTAGAAAGGATCTGAATATATGTAGCGTCATGCTTAAAACTCCATCACAAAAGTCAGCAAATGATTGTGAAGAAGACAAGAAAAACCCTGTATGTGCAGCATTGCATATTACTTTCAGTCTTAAAGTTTATACTGACTTCGTGATTTCGGGGTGCTTTTTGACTGGATAATGTGTAATGGACGCATTAAGTTATCTTGTTTTCTGCACAGTCATGTGCAGGTTATTTGCGAGGATCTTGCATAGTGAGTAGAATTTTGACTTTGACTTTCGATAACCCTTATAGTTACGCCAACTGTTATTGCTTATATCTGAATAGACTGCTTTGTATAGTTTGCGACTATAGTTATGACCACTCATCTTGTAACTGCAAGGTTATCTTGAAGTTACGTTTAGATATCCTTGCGTTGTTCTTTGATGATTTGGGTAAGCTTTTCAGGAAAAATGAAAGAAATGCTGTTCTGCATTATCAAAACATTGATATTTATAATGATAATTGATGAAGGACTTGAGTTATACTTGTGAAATTATAGTAGTATTCGAATATATGCTGCACATAAATACTAGAAACTGATATTTTCATGCCTTTTGAAATATATTCTTATTCAGTATTTTCATAATTCGTCATTTGTGTTGTTTATTTGATGAATGCTTAATACAAAAAACTTTGAATCTTAGTGTTTAATGAAATTCATATATATAAATACGTACGTGAACTGAACGTTACTACATCCTTGTGACACACTAAGGGTGAAAAGTAATCCTTTGAAGTCAGTAATTTTTTAAATCTTCAAATTGAGCAATTAATGTAATAAGAATTTCCAAAAAATGAATTTCAACCACCAGAAAGTTACTACATAAAATAGATGAAAATATAGATTCGTAATGAATTAAAATATGTATTTGAAAGATTATTGAAGAAGTAATCTTAAAAGTAAGCTTTGTAAATAGCACATAAGCACCGTACTGTACGAGAAGTATTGTATATTAGACTTAACACGCACTAACACGAAAATATTATAGAAGTTGCTTTTTATTCACATGTGTAAAAAATTAATTAGAAAAGATTGTTCATGAGGAATTGTATACAATAAAAGTACTTGCTAGCACTAATTCAGCTTCGTAGCGTATGAACGCATAGTTGTCCAGTAGAGGGTTTCTACAAACCTCTATAGAAATTTTACTCTCTGAACAATGAAACAATGTATAAGTTAGTTAATAACAAGAATGTCGCAAAAGACTACGTAAGTTAAATGAAAATCATTGTTCATGGAATCACTTTCTAGAGGTTTGATCATTTTTACGAAGTTGTTCATCATGTTTTTTATAGTTATTTAAGTAAGTATAAAATAGAAATGATCTGTAGTCACAGCCCCCAAAAAATGTGGTTGGCTTTCCATTGGTTTTGAGGAGCACATGCCAATGGCGTTTGAAATGAAAGGTTACGCACGATTCATGGTAATGTTTTTGCAAGACTGCATTTGTAGTTGCATCTCTGATCGAAGACATTCTAGCAAATATTGGTCGACAGTGCACGATGGAGAATGTCTTCTTTAACATACTGATTTGAAGTAGTGCATAAGTAATGCATGTTAATGCATTTGATACAAACTCTAGCCCGAAATAAAAAGTATATTTTCTGGAATTATAAGGTTTCTAGAGTAATTATAATAAATGTTTCGTATTTTACTGACATGAATACTATTAAGGCGCATTTACATACCAATTAGATTGTATTTCATCATCAAAAATTCGTATTGTATAATTATTTATACTTATTTCACAAACGTGATTATTTTGTGTGTGTTTCATAATTTTTAAATGCATTCTGATCGTATTAATCGTAATTTTGGTATTTCATAAAATAGTAAGAGATAATTTCCAGTGGAAGATTATTACGTGGGTGTTTGTGTATCGAAACAGAAACAATTGACATTGGACATATGCTGCAAATATAACTCAAGAATGACAAAAATATTACTGATAAAAATTCAACACAGATTTGTAAGAATATATGCTTGCTTATCTGCAAAAGAAACAAAAAATATATTTCCATATTAATGTTGAGTAAAACCAAAAAATCGCCCTTATGAAAAAATCAACTATTTGCCAACAAACCATTCGGGTGGGAAACATAGACTTTGAATAAAGTATGTCTGTTACCGGGTTACTCATTATAACATAATGTCACCGTTATAAAGCTTGGTGCCCAGTGCTTCTTTGAAACAAACTGAACATCATATTCTCAGAGGTGGTCCTTTTTCATTTTTCGCTCCGACACTCTTGTTTTTCCGTGATCTTGAACATCAGTCGGGGAGTTTTAGGTCAGTAGGTCGAGACTGGTGGCCGCATACATGCAGTCGAGTCCTAGGAAACGACACTATTAATTTTAGAGTTGAGTGTACTCGTATGTTGTTGCTGACACATGCTGCATTATTTAAGAGAGTGACAAAATGTCATCGTGCTTCTGCTAGAAGAGAAGAACAGTTTTCTGAGCTTTGAAGAAGCATAGAAATCAAAGTGGATGCTGCTTTATTGGTCGTTGAATACTTTTTGTATAATTTGAAAGAATTATTGTTTTGTTTGAAATTTTAAAAATAGAATATTAAAGATAATAAACCATGCAAGAAATTATAAATTCATGGCCCTGGGGAGAATAAAAAAGAATTTGTTTGAAGTAATTATGGTATTGTTTTCACAAAGTTTCTTTTTATAAGACGTATTTGAAGATAGTAGTGAACGATGGGGTATTAAGGGAAAACTGTAAGGACATTACAACAATTTTGTATGATACTCTCTTTTAGTTAATTTCTAGAAAGTGAGAATGTCATTGTTTGGCACACCGTACTTTTAGCTAATAAATATTTTTAGATTTTTCAAGACACGCTTTCTCTTTGTTTTAAAAAAGCAGATAGTTTACGGATCAACGCATTGTGGTCGCAAAATTCGTATTCGTACGGATCAATGCATTGTAGTCGTATTGTAGATTAATGCAATATTATTGTAATTCAAAACAATTTTAAAATGGGTATTATGAAACGGAAATGTCTAGTTCATTTTTGAAAGCGTACCGTTCTTTTTTTTTCTAAAGAAGAAATACATTTAAAAATTCCATCCGATAAACCAACTGATAAATGTTTACAGTTCACGACACATTAAAATTGGAAACAATTCCCATGATACTCAAACAAATACATTGACGATCACAATTCAATGCATTGCATCTATTCGTAATATCATTATAAAAACAGGGAATTTTTGAAAGGATTATAAAAAGTAAATTTGCTTCATTTCAGCGTCCAATGCCCTGTGAAATAATCGCATTAAGCACGTGGTGTGACAATGTCTAACGAAGCGAAAACAACAGTGGCGATACGATCTTCTCATTTCGGTAGAGGCTGACAGGGGATCAATTAGGGGTCGTGACCTCGTGATAGGGCAACTGAAGCGGACAATGCGCGGATGATAGGATAGAATATCGAAAGCGTTGAAACCCGCCTTTCACTGAGTTCGGTTTTTTTTTTGTTTCTGCGCAGAGAAGTTAAAATCTTTAACGCTCCAGTGTTCGCGTGTTTAAGGCTGTTGTCGCTAATAGCGTGACACAAGATAGAGGCCTGGTCTGGTGATAGCTGATGGTAATACCTGCTAAGATATGTCAGGTTTATTGATTATTTCTCGTTTCCGGGCGCGGCAACTGCTAAGGTCAATAGTTCCGTAAGTGTAGTGCATGTTTTTCATCAGGACTGGCGGTGATCTTTCCCCCTTAAGTGGTGAGATCTGGTGCCGACTTACATGACGACTAGATAGATTTTTCTCAACCAGGTATCCCCCACTAACAGAGCATCGTTCAGCCGGAACACCTAAGATCCCGGCTTGTCACCAGTGTAGTAGTGTATTGCAAGTAATAATAAATACTAGTAAGAAAATGCTGAAGAAGAGGAAGGAAAGATAGCGCGTGATTAGTTTGTTAGCAAACTGTTGTGTCGTTTGCCTGTTGTGTTGATCGAAGAAAGCACGGAAAACACCGACCAGAGAGACCAATCGCTAGAGGCCCAATTCCCCAGACAGCGGAAGAATTGGTCGGAACTCAAACTCGAGAACCTTCTAGACTGCAGTGACATCTGTTGGTGCCCTGAGCCACCTACGCTGGTATTTAGCTCAGGAGAACTGTTCTCACTGCAGCATCTCTGGCCGGGATGAACAAGGGTTCAAATCCTGACTCTGGCGGCGTTTTTTCCAAATTACCAAAATAGCTAGATCAAAATCATCAATTGCTTACTTGAGAATTCTAGGGATTGGGTGATCTGATCAGTGGCTTTTCGTGTTTTCGCCGATCAAAATCAGACGATTACCGGACAGTTCCCCAACAAACCTTGCGAGATCATTCCTTCCTCATCTTTGCTCCTACCTCTCTCTTACACATACCTGCGTACATGCGTCACACCACTACTCGCATCGGGAGACCAGCCAAAAGCTTAGAGCTCGTCGCGTTTGCGGCGGTATCCCACTAGGGGAGGTACCTGGAGAGGGAAACCCCTCGCAAGATGACGTGTCATTTGGTGCCAGATCTCACGGTCTAGCGGGGGGCGGAACAACGCCAGATTCCGGTATTTCACTACACTGCATTTACGGGACAAATGACCATAGTAGTTCACACGCTCGTGAACACCAATAAATTTATCGATCTATCAAAAAACATAGGAAAATGTTGAACCAGTGTTAATTTGCCTTCTTGGCAACCGTTTTTTATTTCACATATGTTTCTATATCTGTGAACCTGGATCAATCATTTGTTATAAGCAACCACCCCAGTTCCTATTTTTAGTGTACTATTTTACTTACAGTACGAATTAAATTAATGTCTACTGACTGCAAGCTTAACAATCAAAGTTGCTTAGGAACAATGATTGCTAAAGCATTATTTCTTCCAAACAAGCAAAAGTTAATTGAATAGTTTGAGATTTGATTACATATAAATCGTGATGTATTTTCTGGTTTTATCGATTTATGTTTGATCTTAGTCCTGTGATACTAAAACTAAACATTAAGAAACTCCATGGACATGGATTATAACTCTTGTTTTGATTTCCTAGGTTGGTAACTTATGTTAAAAATAGCGCGAAATGTAATACCTTTGTTCCGAATGGACGACTAGATGCGAATTACTTCTCGGCTCTCCGGGTGACGCCGCGTCGTTGGCAGATAGACCCATCTAGGCCCTATCTGCCAACGACGCGGCGTCACCCGGACAGCCTAGAAGTAATGGACTCGAACCGCGGAAGCCTACGTGTACGACTAGATGCGAAGTTTTGCGAGTTCTAATTATGTTCAATACGTGTTTATTTCTTCCTTGACCTTCGTTTTGTGATGAGCCTTAAGTTTGTCTGTCTTCAGAAAGGGAAATCATCTCACGGCACTTAATCCGATGTTAGAGTTACTGCTACGACAATCGTCAGGAATTGACCGAAGAAAATCACAGAACCGACGGAGTATGGGAGACGAACTCCGAAATGTCTGTTCGAGTATTAGCATCGTCCATTCCAGCCACTTAAGTAAGAGACTACCACCGTCAAAAAGAGAACCTAATGCCTTCGCATTTATGAAACTTGTTGTGAACTCACATACTTTCTGTCTTGTCTACCTCAATCTCTCTCCTTCTCCCTCCCTCCCTCCCATCCTCTCTCCATCTCTTTTCCCTTCCCTGAATTTTTTCTCGCTATCGTTATCCTTTTTTTGTTTTTCTCTTTTCATATCTGCGCTCTCTTTCCCTCTTTCTAAGCAATTAAGTGACGATCCTCTTCATTAATTACCATGATATAAACTGAACGCGTGATTCTTGCAAAGTTGCATAACAGTTTGACTTTCATTATGTACAATTAAAACGAATTATTATTTTCCTTCAAATGATCTCTTTTTGATATAAAGGATACAAGTTTGAATTAAATATTAGCTGGAGAGCTCATCACTAGTCCTATGAAATATTTCGTGACAAATAATTTGAACGTGCCAATAACTTCTGACATCTGCCCTGAGGAGAAACTGCTGTAAAAAACGAATTATGAAAGTATGTAAAAAATTGTCTCTTGTAAAGAATCAGCTGTGCTAGCTGGACTATATTTTATATTTATGTCTAATAGAATCGTAATGTCAACTTTCGACAATTACATGGTTTCAACCCCAGCCATGTAGCTTAATTTGTCATTACGAATTCCTGGATGATACCTCTCGAAGTCGGCTGTTATATGCAATTATTTTGTATTTTTCCTATTAAATTCTAACAAATGACAGAGAAGTTGTCAAAGAGATCATTGTATCTTATGGTTTTTCATTTTTTATCGCTATCGAGAAATCATACTTTTAGTGCGGGCCGATGTGTTAACCTCTTTTTGCGAGGGCGAGTCAACTGAAAACCCTAAGAACAATAAAAAAAATCAAATGTGGCGATAGTGTCCTGTAAGTTGATAGGCATGTTTGCAGTAGTGTGCCAGAAGTCTCCTAGGTGGCATCATTGTGAATAAATACAAACTCCGGTACTGCCCCACTAGCAACGTGCACCAGAGAGTAACAGCATTATGTGATTCGGTTTTTGCGAAGTGAAGGTGTGAACCATATTGACATTCTTCGACGAATGAAGGTTCAATGTAGTGATGCCTATTGTCAAAGCAGTAAGTGTACGAATGATGTCGGAAGTTCGCAAATGGTGTGACATCTGTGGTCGACACGCTCCGCCCAGGCCAGGCACATCGCGTTGTGATTCCAGAGACCATTGCAGCCGTTGAAGCAATCGTGATGGACAACCGCCGAGTGACATTAGACGGCATTGCAAAAGCTGTACACATTAGTCATAGTTCTGCACATCACATTGTGCATAATGTGCTCCAAATTCATGAGGTGTATGCAAGATGGCTGCCCCGATAACTGACCTCGGAATTGAAACAGAGACGTGTCGATGCGTGTGAAGAGCTTTTGCGGCGCGTTCAACGTGTCCGTGATGCCTTCCTTGGACGAATCGTCACCAGGGACGAAACCTGGGTCCACTACCATCAGCCGCAAAAGAAAAGAGAGAGCAAAGAAAGACGCCACTCCACATCACCCAAACCAAAGTAGTTTCCAACACTGACATTTGCAGCGATGTTTAGGCTGACCCTATTTTGGGACGAAAACGGCATCATCTTCGAGCACTACACGGTTCGAGGAACCACTGTCACAAGTACAACACACACGGACCTCCTCAAAAACCATATCCACCCTGCCATCAAAACGAAACGACGTGACAGCGTAGGCTTCCGCGACCGGAGTCAGTAATTACTAGGCTGTCCGGGTGACGCCGCGTTCATAGCAAATGTGCCGATGTTTCGGTCACCATTCTGCGACCTTCCTGCGAAGCGTTTCGCCCTGAGGAAGGTAGCAGAATGGCGACCGAAACGTCGGCTCATTTGCCATGGACCGCGGCATCACCCGGACAACCTAGTAAATACTGAAACGACGTAGACTGCCATAGGTAGGTGTTCTGCTGCAACACGGCAATGCACGGACCCACACGGCTGGTGCAACTGTCGTAATAATAACATGCCTGAAATTTGAATGCCACCTTACTTGCCTGATCCTGGCCGGAGCGATATCCTCCACATGTTTGGGCCACTCAAAGAAGCAATGAGTAGTGAGAAGTTCCATTCGGATGATGAAGTACGCCACGCTGTGTGCGAATGGTTGCACCGTGTCCCTAAAACATGTTATCTACGGGAATTCAGGCACTGCAAAAGCGCTGGAAAATATGCACTGAGGTAGGGGGAGACTATGTCGAAAAGTGGTCGAGTTTTGTACCAGATGTGTACAAAAAAATAATATTTTAAAAATAATTACGGTTTTCATTTGACTCACCCTCGTATACATAGGCAGCTATTCTCGTGATATAAAAGACACCGTACTAATAGTCCATTGGAAGTTAGGTTGTAGATTGTTGTTATGAAAAAATGTGTTATTAAATGTAATGTTTGATATTTTCAGAGAATTTCACATCTGGAGAGAAAGTTATTAAATAGTTAAAATACATTGTTAAAAATAATAATACCAATATTAATAATTTTATTAATAGTTTATCAAGTAAAACAACTGCCCAAATGTTTTCAAATATGATCTCAAAAGTTTAGTTTATCATTTAATCACTAAATAAAAGCGTTTTATTACAGAAACATCATTTTGGAGGCATTTCTAATTCTTCAAATAAAACTATACGACAGGAAAAAGACTTATAAAACATCCGAACTTCAGCCAATGTCATATGATGTCATGAAACTAGGAACCATAAAAGCATTATTGACGAGGGAATATGATAAATTTATTTTCGCATAGAACAATGTGTTCGGGGTCACATTCAGTCGAGGAGGGAAAATGCTATATTTAGTTTTTCATTCAGCGTATTTGTAGTACGTACTGCCGCTATGAACTCGCCACCAACTCTCTGGATACCTGAAAGCCACACTCCGCTGGGGATAACTTCCCGCCGCTAACACTCCGCATGTTGCTACCAGCCGTTTGGGAGTCTGTTACTCTGGTCAACATTATGTGTTAACCCACACAGGAATTTTCATCCCTCCAGAAGAGTAGTTTTTCAGCATAATATACGTGAGTGAAATGTAATGTAATTTCATACAGTGAAACTTAATTCAACAGGCATTCTAAAATGTGATCTTTTCTATTAATGTTCGGATCAATACGACCCGAAATAAAATGTAATTCAACACAATTTTTTTGTATAAACATATGACAGGTTGAAACATTTTTGCCATTGTTATTGTTAGTATTGTACGGTTTTTAGTAAATAGAAATAACAAAAATGCTGCTTACTTGCTTTTGAAAACGGAAATGTTACACTTGTGTTCCTAGGGTCAATGTGCCATGTAGTTTGAAGTATCAAATTTTCTCATTGTATTTGAAGTACATTCTGTTCAAGAATGTTTGTGACAATAAGTGTGCTTGAAAGTGTGTGTACGTTATCTGCACGTTCGAAACAACGGCGCGTAAAGCTGATGCAAATTTTAATTTGTGTTTCCGTCATCGCCCGCAAATTTACGGTATCAAAATATGCACTCTGTGTAGAATTGGAAGTTGATATTGTTTGATGGTACTCCTTTACACAGGAAATCCTGCAGGCGATAAACCAAGTTAACACAGCAGGGTATGCGTGTGATAGTGGATTTGACATAAAATGTATTTTTCTTTTTCTGCATTATCAAAAATGTTATGTTTGAAGTGAGTCGATGTGCTGAAGTAAGTTAATATTATATGAATATTTTAAGAAATAACTCTGTCGCACTCAAATGAACATGAACATGTCTGAAATAACGGAATCGTATCATTTGTCAACAGTCGTATCGAACACGATTCTGTGATCGCGCTCGTCATTATGCCATTAGAACTTTAGTACGACAGCCGTTTATTAGAATTGCAGAGTAATTACTGTTTGCAAATGACATTCCGAGTCTACAACAGTGCTTCGATTCTTGTAAATTCACCCCGGTACATACAGTCTGCGTAAGTTCCGGTGACATATATCCTGTGACAAAATTAGATAATCAAAAAAAAAAAAGCTTTTTACTGACATGGTCTGAAGCTACAAAAGTAAAGTAATTAATAATTTATCACATAATGAGTACCACTCTGTTATTTTTACTACATGAAATTACTCTCTCTGCATAACGGAGAGAGATAAATGTAAACATAGAAGGTAAAGATAATACGAATTTTATGTAATATGTAGTCTGGTTCATAAGCACTTAAATATTTCAATAATGATAAGCAACATCTGAGATGTAGCCGCAGAGGGTTGGCTTGGAAGTGTCAAAAGGGTTGGAATGCAGCGAGAAGTCAAAGAACCGGAGATGATTGTATTAGAAATCTACAGTTCATTTTTTTTTGCCCCGTCATCGTATCGAACCCGTGATCGCACCACGATACCACGCGCTGTTTATAAACCACTTAGAAAATAAAAATACGGAATTTATTTAATAAGTAGTGACAATCAATCAATGGTGTATTAGAATGGCAGTATTTCAACAATGATAAACAACATTTTGTATGCTGAACTTTTTCGTCGGCAGTTTTCTGAATTTCCCCTCCAGCTCCACGCGTAATGTTCTAAAACACCGACAGGAGCGCCAGCGGCGCGGTGTAGCCGCAGAGGGTTGGCTTGGAGGCGTCAAGAGGGTTGGCAGGCAGCGAGGGGTGGGGTGGGGGTGGGGTTTGGCGGGGGCGGTGGGCAGCAAGGGAGAGCCTCTCGCATCGGTGCCCGTTGCTGACGTTAAATGAACTGGACATGGGCGTGTAGCGGTTTTCACCGCGAGCAAGTGGCGGCGGCGCGCGGCGTCGCGGTGGAGGACGGGGGAACGAGTAGGAGGGGGAATGAATGGAGCCGGGGAGGGGGAATGGAAGGGTGGGGGTGGGGTCAGCGCGTGAGTCGCCACCCGGGTGAAGGACGTTGAGCTGAAAGCGCGCTCGCCCGCGCGGGTGAGACCTGTCCCGTTGCAGCGTCTGAGTGGTAACCGCTTAGGGGCGCTAGTGTTGGTTAGACCTTAGACCGCTTAGTGTTGGTTAGTAGCGTAACACCGGCTTGTGAGTTGTCTTTTTTGTTGTTACGATACAGAAATATTCGAGTTGAATTTTAAAAATATCGTAAACTAAAAAAAAATCATTTTGTGGATACAATAGAAAAATATAAGATTTAAGCTTAACTCGTTTTCTCTTGAAATCGAGATTAACAGTCATTCCCGTTGAATTGAATTGTTGAATTGAATTTTACGTGGCGAGACTCGGGCCATCAGGGCCGCTCTTCCGTCTGACCACGTCAATTTTGCTTCGTTTCTTTCACCAACTAGCGGAGAAAGAAGGTATTTCTTGGGCGACTAAACAGGCGATTTGAATTTGGCTGAGAGGCGTCATTTAGGCTTGAGGATCTTTTGCATGAGACATCATCCGGCTTTACTTCCCCTCGGAAGGAAAACGTACGAAGGATTTTTAAACGTAGGCACTTGAATACTCACTTTCCTGAACAAGGATAAAAATGTTAATTCAATATCAAGAGGAGGTAATTAAAGATGCTGAGAGCTCTGACTAGATCCATCACCCCGGTAACTAATGCTATGCCCGAAGTGACCGCTTGGAGAGCTAGTGTTATTTACACATGATGCGACACAAACGCTCATACCTGTCTTGAAAGAGAAATGTACAACCTGCGCTATAAAAAAATGGATGTGCCGAACTTGCTCAGGAGGTCCTCGGGCTCGACTACCGTCGGAGGTGGATTTTCCATATTATCTAGATAGCTAGACCGAGCTGTGTAATGATATTGTTCAGGGTCAATATCTATTTGATAACCGCTTTGTGCTAACTGGTTGCTTAATCTGTCATTTGGATCTATAACATCATAAATTCATGGGATTTTTGTTGTTACGATAGAGAGAATAATCCCACCAGAATTTATAATCTCTAAAAAGTAAGTTATTTTATTTCAATATTAACAAAGTTGTTGTTAAGAAAAATATGTTTAAAAAATTAAAAATCTTGGACTGAAATTGAATTTCAAAATACTAGGATAAAATGTAACACACGGTTTTTTAGATAAAGGGTTTTTAAACATTTTTTGTATTAGAAACTTAGAACGTTTCGTTAAGTTCTTTATTGCAAACTCCTTGAATATTGAAAGCATCTTAAATCATCTTGCAAGCTACTGAGTATCAGAATATTTTTCTTACAAAGAAAATACGCCAAAAATTGGCAACAGTTTCGTTGACAAATTAACTTGGTTTCTTCACATTGTTCATTGGAGAAGTTGCGAAATCAGTCATGAAATTTTCTCATTGCAAAAATATAAGTCCAACAACACGTAACATTGAATCGTGATATCATGATCTACGCCAAAATAACGATTAGAGCTGAGGCATCGTTTTAATCGGCCAGTGACCTCGACGAAACGAAAAATATTCCAACTTTATAACGAGCTATGTATTACATTTTGTGGTGTTTCTGTCACGTTCTCCAATAAAACCGAAAATTAAAAGTAATAGTGTGTTCGAATCAAAAAATCCCATATTACAATTACATGCAGTTATATAATATGCTTAAATTTCTATTCTGCACACAATAAAAAAATGAAGAAAGTAGGAGAAAATCTAATTATAAAAATATAATTATTTCATTGCGAGTTGTCGAACATGTTTGAATTTATTTTTATGATGTATGGAATGAAACTAATTAGAAGAGAGAAATATCTACATGGAATTAAATTTAATTTAATTATTGACACACAAACGCAATATATTAACAAACAAATGGATAAAAAGGGATGAATAGTATAGTAAAACCATTAATGAATAACATTAAATTTTCGTAAACAATGCAACTTTCTTATAATGAATGAAATACAACAAAAATTGTCATTCAATTTCTTATTAAAACATAAATATAAGTTATTTAGAAGACGTTAGGTACAACAAAAATGAAAATAGCTTGCAGTCCACTAACGTTCAGGCCTTTTCAGTTAATTAGTAATTTCCAAATCGTTACTTCTTAGTTTAGTTAATATACAAAACCATCTCAGCCTTGCAAAACGTCATGCAAAACTAACTGTTTAATAATTGTTGGAAGCTACAGTAGTAACCATATCTAATGCGAGCTGCATTCTATTAAAACAAAGACGAAATAGCGTACCTTGTATCAGTTTTTGCTCAATATTTAGGAAATTACGCTAAAGAAAAACGTTATATCGAGTTTTTAATATTCATTAATTTTGCTACAGACATGGAAGGCAGCCATAGTTAATATTGATTGATTGATTGTTTACAGACAACTGCAATAGTTGTTAGTTCCGTTTGTGTAGTAAATGTTTTTTTACCTGGAGGTATCGGCTTTCCTGCCATACTGTAATGTCAGTCTGACGCCGACCTTACGTTCTTTCTGTTGGTACGAAACACTGCCGCAGACGAAACAATTATAAAACAAATCTCCCGGCTGGTCTCTAGACATGGGTGGTACTGAAGCGCAAGTGTGTACACCATCAGGGGAGAAGATAATACACTGAAGTGGAAGGAAAGATCGTGCGTGTTACGTGACCCGATTGTTAGAGCACTGCCCCGGCATTCATCTGTCTTTGATGGGAAAACAATGGAAAACTACCGATCGGGGGAGCCGGCAGCTAGAATTCTCCTCCAGGCAGTGGCTGAATTCGCCCATTTATATTGTTCATATTGAGAATCCAATGCTGTCGAACCAGACCTACCGGTCTGGTAGAGCAGGGTTGTCCACCTTGCAAGGCATCAAAGGGCCAAACTAAAACTTTTGATATGGTTGCTGAATGTATATTCATTACTCGGACGATCTACACGTGACTCCGTATTGTTGATCTCGGCTGCTCTGAAATAGGGGGGGGGGATTGTGCATGCGCGATATCAGGCCGTACCATGCACAACGGCGAAACATATTAGGAAGATTTTTAATTTCTAAATTTACTGGAAAAAAATTCTTAAATATAAACTGTAGCTTTTTTTACATTATAGGGGACGCTGACTACGGGAGGGCACATGCGCTAGAAACACCACGTCTAGCCCAACGTGGTAGTAAGGGATTTTCACTTTTCACTAATAAACGTTCCCAAACCTCAATAAATGGCACCACGATCCGTCGTTTGGACAACCCTGCTGTAGAGACAGTACCAAAGCTCGCTATGCGCTCTGAGGAACGGGATGAGACGGCAACCGAGAAAGAAGCAGCGCCTAAGACCGCATTGCGGGTAAAGTCGGTAGCGCGTAGTATGGTATCGAGTAGGACAGTTGCGTTTTCGCGAATAATGGTGAGGGAGCAGCGGGTAAGATGGAAGAAATTAATGAGGGCTCGCTGCTAAGGTGCCCGCGGTTGGGACCCCCAGGAAGTAGAATGGTAACTGCTAAGTCGGCAGCTGTTGAGATGGCAGCGAGAAGGGAGGAACCGGGTGAGACGGCAGCGGCAAGTTGACAGCGGTTAGGAGGCTAGCAATTAGGACGGCAGCGGTTAATGCGACTTTCAACAGGACATGCACGGCATCAGCAGTGGGGTTGGCAAGCCTGGAATAGCGAAAGCGATATCGATCTTTTGAAAAAGTCGTCTCTTCTAAAGAAACGTGACTGTTTTCAACAAAAATTGGTTAAAGTCGTGTTTTCAACACCTATGCTGTGTTCTCCATGACCTTAGGTTTTTGATTTTGCGTTGTTTCTTTACTGAAAAATTCTCATATCAAATAACAGCTTGTGATATCACTGCCACTGCTGTTTGCACTACCTTCACTAAGCAGATTCTCTCACCCGGCATAATCTCATGCTCTCCTAGTATTTCCTATGTATTTTCTCGTCCTTTGCACATGAAGAGAAACGGTCAACGAATGCACCGTGAAAACAGTGCGCCCCCCTTCTTACAGCATCCTTCTTCGACGAACTGAGGTCAAATCCTTTGAAGTGATCCTGGGCGCTCAAGCTTAGTTTTGTTCATTGTTCTTATTTTCTAACTTCTTTTTCAGCTGAATCTTAAATATAAAGTAATAAACACGGCCACTCAAATTAAATTTTGTTTCGATTGAGTACAATACTGACTGAGATTGCTCAGGGCATCAACTAATATCACGCAAATGCCTTTGACTGAGGGATCCAAGGATTCGAGACCCGAGGGCAGGATTTTGAACACTTAGGTCAAATTAGGTCACATTAGGTCAAATTAGGTCACATTAGGTCAAATTAAGTCAAATTCAGCGTCAGAAGGAGAATTCCAGCGGCCAGCTGCTCTGATCGGTAGTTTTCCGTGGTTTCTTCAATCAACACCAGGTGAATGCTGGAGCAGTACCCTAACAAATGGGCCAATAATGACTCTTCACCTTTCCCTCGTTTCCCCTGATTCACACTTAAATTTATAAGTATTACACTAACCACACATTTCGGGAGGCCAATCTAGATCTTAGAGTTTATCCTGACTGAAGCGGTGCTACGTTGGTTGGTGATACCTGGTTAGGGAAAACCTCGCTACTGGGCGTGCACATCGGTACCAGATCTATCTAACTGGAGAAGGACACTGCCACCTCCCATGATAAAAGCATAGACTACGATTAAGGAACTACTGACCATAGCATTTGACGCACTCCGAATAACGAAAAAAAAATCAATCAATCTAATATAATGTAACACATAAATCAACCACTCTCAAGACATTGATGTTTAAAAACACCGATGGTTATTGGGAAACGTATTATTAACATCGATGTTTCAATTTCGCTTATCGATGTTTTCCTATCGATGTCGCTTCACTAGCTTGGAAGCCAGGGGCAGCGAGGCCTGTGCCTGTGGCGGCAGGGGCGAGGGGGTGGCGTGGTTCGTGGGGGGAGGGCCGTGGCAAAAACAGGCCGTGCGCGACCGATCGAATGGACGGCGCGTGACGTCATAGGCCGCCCCGCCCCCTCCTGCCCCACACGCCTGCACTCGTGACCGACCGATACAGTCGCGCGCCGTCCTCGTGCGGCGTTTCAGGACGCACGAAAAAATGGCTACGGGCGAACGAATGGAGGGTTGGGAACGTTGGAAAAAATACGGGTTCAAATAAAGGATTTGTGATTAAAAAATTAGGAATTTTACGTTGTTTTTGTATTCTTCAAACACTAAGGATCTCCGGTTACAAAACAAAAAAAATAATTGAGATATCTGTATATATGTACTTGGCGCGTTAGCCTGTGAACGGGCCCAGGCCAACCTGCCTCGCTGTCATGGATTAACGGGGTACGTGTGGTTAGCACGTAGACATCCTCACGCCGAATTACGTTCTTCTCAACCTGACAAGGGAATTTTATCATCATCACACTGCAACATATACTCGGACATTGCAAGTAAATCGCTCGCTATAGTCTTGGCTCGACCGGGGATCGAACCTGAGGCCGCCTAATGAATAGCGGGACCGCTAACCAAGAGCTAGCCACGAGGCCAATTGCGGTATCTACTTAAGCAAATTTGTAGAAGTGTTATTTAAAGGAAGGGTAGTGGGCCATAGATTTCTTCACAGATTGTATTGGTAATAGACGAAAATAATGATAACGAAAACATGAAAACACATCACAGCTCATCGAGGAAACTATTGAAGCGAAAGAGTAAAAGATAACAATCAGAGCTAGTACTTCCAAAACAGCCAACATCTCGGCGGGTACGTGTGTTAACTAGACCTTTATCGTTGCTACAACCAAACCTGACTCTTCCAAAAAATATAATAATTCTTTAGGTATAAACATTTTTTTGTAAATATTTAACGTCCTGATTTAAGGACGCACATTTCTGGTCAACTCAAATAGTTTTTTTTTACTTTTTAATGATATGTTATTGAATAATATTACCTTCGATACTGAGTTCGATATACACTGCATTACTTACCTGGATCGAGAGGGTCGTGGTTACGACGGAAATATGGAAACAGTTGAATGATGCTACATGTTCTTTTATGGAGGAAATTATGAAAGGGAATTTGGGAAGGGAAATATGAAGAGACAAACGGAGGCAAACTAACAACTAGTTAATTAGAAAATAACTCAATCTGAATCATTGAAATTACGTAAAAAATGAAATCATCTCTGATTCTCTTGCGTTAATTGGTTCTAATGATCTTGGGATATTATTATAAACCTTATAACGCTTTGATGCTTAAATAACTATTTTGAGAATTTTATTTCTTTAATGGACGTGCACGTTGCAAATTAAATATATAAGGAAGCTTTAAAATTCCTGCTTACTTGATGTCGATGTAGCAGAGATTTCAAAAGCGTTTTTCGCTTTAGGACAGGGTGTATCAAAGACTTACGTAGGTTTGAGTATTCTAAAATCATGCTTATCTGCTGCGTGCCAATGGTTAAGTCGTAGGGAGACACGCATGAGACCGGGTTAAGCAAACTATTATGGTTGCTCTGCGCCAATGCGCTCTAGTATTTTAATTTAGCATCATGACAACAAATTGGAGATAAAAGTTGCAACAGTTGCTACCAGATAGCTCCAACAATGATTTTACGCGCACAGACCTGATAACAATTAGTCTTCGTGTCATTTTAATTTGGGCGGTATTTGGTTAATGCGTATGTTCCGTAATTATACAAAAAAATGTTCTTTAAATTATATAATAATATGAATAATTGTTTAAATGAAAGTTTGTAATCTTAAAATAGTTGTTACGCCTCTTTTCGAGAAACGCTCGTAAGATCCTGAACTACAAACGTAACCGGAGAAGGATCATAGTAGTGGCCACAGAATCTCTGGCATTTGCACAGCTACAGCCTCCACGCGTAGGTCGCTTAACTGAGAATGGGTTGAAAAAAAACAAACATTAGATTTTGTGGGATGAGACGATGTGTGTGTAAACACGATAACGGTGGCGATAGTAATCACAATCTTTGGCGAAATGCGTTCGTTTTCACGGGGAACACGTTTTCGATCAAAGCGATTTAAAGGTAGTTAGATTGGTTATCTCTTGAACGCACGCTTAGTCTTCGATTTTTCAATCTTCCCTGGAATGCGTTGACGTGGGGGTATCTAAGAGCTTATCACAGCTACTGTAATGTCAGTCAGGAAGGGAAAGACATGAGCATTAAGAGAATGATTTTTACTTAGATGTTCGTTATTAATTTAATAAACTTAATATGCTAATAATCTTCCACGAGATTGTGTGTGTAAAACATTAACTATTTCTGTACGTATATGTCATTGCCATCAGAGTAACTTATTTAAGAAATTATAGTATATTCCCGACAGTACACAAAGTATTGAAAGGTATATATACAATAGACAATAAAAGCGATTTGCTGGCCGAAAACGTCAGTCTGGGTTCTTGTAATAAAGTAAATAATAGAGTTGTAATAAAGTAAAAAATATTTACATAATTTACTTAAATATAAAGACATTCGTTAATATCAACGTCGTATCATTTTATTGAATTAACACCAATTAAAACGTTTTCAGTGTTGATTTATAGATACTTTTCGTTTTAAATATTTTACGGGGTATACTGTCACTAATAGAATACTTTTTCGATATAAATACGAATCTGTTTAGATATATATTGCCAATCCAAAAAAATGTATTAAATATTCAGGAGAGAATTTTAAAGCCAAAAAATGAGATTAAATATCAGATGATTATCAAGAAATTGAGTGAGTTCTGCGTAAATGTTTGCTTTTTTTGAATTTATTCTGTCAAAAGGAATTTTGTGAATCATCTTTGAAGTTGTCGGTGTTCGAAATTGTACGCAATATGTTCACTTAGTGAGTTAATATGTTGTGATGAGTTGAGTTAATTGTACATTTGTTTTGGTGAGTTGTCTCAAAGATAATTAAATAGGAATAATACATTTACGTAACTTTAAATATAGACGTCAACAACAATGGGGGAAAGCACCGAGGTGAGATTTATTTTGGAAACAATACAAGCAAAGGACAGAAGTGATAGAGGGGAAAGTACATATTATGTTAACAAATAATGCAGTGAAAGGACATGGGCATGTGAGCAAATTCCGTAGGGCAAAAAATAAATTAAGAAGTTGTTGCGAGTAAGAAACTAAAGAATAAACAGACAATATGATGAAATGTGTGTGACCAATTAGGAGTTGGATGACAGACAGATGAAGGGCGCGCGAGATGAAAAGAATGGGGCAGACGATGTTGTGACATGGTGTGAGTCATATGTAAAAGGGATAGCTATTTGGTTGCGGGGAGAATTATACTGAATTGTGAGTTCATAAAGGAGATAATTTAAGGTAATAAATGGACAATAGGAGAGGAAATATAATTACATGTGTGGAGAACGCAAACATCATTGGAGTGGACCAAATTCCAAGAAAATGGAGGCTGAATGGAAACTGGACGTTTTGTATTATAGTAAAATGTCTAAATTAATTATTACGACATAATTTGGTCTTGCATGCAAAAAGGGAGGGATTGGTAGCCAGTATTAGATAATGAAAATAAGGTAATTCATGAAAGATAGATTGTGTTTATGAAAATTGTTATTGTAGTTGCTTTGAAATTCCTATTCAAAAACAACATAATAACAAATTGTGTAGTAATAACACACACATTTGTAGTACATTTTTATCATGATGAGGCGATCTTGGGATAAGCTTGAGGAAAACAGACGGGTGAAATGTGAAAGCTGAAATAATAAATTCAGGAGAAAGTTAAACAAAAAAGATACCAGAACTGGCCCCCGTTCAGAATGTAAAATGAAAAGGTGAATCTCTTACAGTTTTAAATTTCAAAACCGATTGATATGTACCTTATTATTCTTACAATTGGTCACTTTTAATAGAAAAAACAGTTTACTTCAATAATAGATATATAGATGAATTAATGAAGACGTAATGGAAAAATGTTTGATATAGAAAAAAACGAAACAAATATATTTCGGTTGACATAAATTAATTTTAACTAGTATAAAATGTGCTCATTCTTCCCAAAGTCTCTCAGTTAATAACTACATCTTTTGTCAGCTTACATAATTTTGCCGAAAACGTATTGAACTATTTTTGAACAGTTTTAGAGTACTTTAATAAGAGCATGTTAAGCACAAAATCTCACAAAACGTTTATTAATATTCCGTTCCTAGGAGTTAATTGGAACATTGAAATGTTATCTTCACGAGTTATTTAAGGAAAATATATTATTTTAAATTTAAATTATAAAATATGTTCCTTTCAAAAAATAAAATATTCTACGCCCAAAGTTTTAATCTGCATCCTTTAAAGTAATTTTAAAACAATTTTTCTGACCCAATATTGTATATAACTGATATATCGTGATATTTTTAGAAAGCCTGCATTCCCTTCGAGTAAAAATATTGCATTTCCTAGAGCAATTTTCGGACATGCGCAACAGAAGGAAAAAATACGAATTAATTAGCACCGTTGACAACTGTTTCCTTTTGTTGGAATGTTCATCAAAATCCTCGACGTTTTTCTAGGAAACAAAAAATATACTACCCACTCGGACACAGGGATGTCCATAATGCGGTCTCATATTTTTTGTGACATATTACCTATTGTCTACAGATATTCTACACCGAATTGCTTGTTAAAATTACTAAAACGAAATAATTCATTTTGTGTATAAAATAAAACTCAAAACGTCCGTATGTTGTTCAAATAGCAAAAATATTAATAACTAATAAACAATTCAAGATCTCTTTAGTAAAGAAAGATACATCAGAAAGAAACATAATTAAAACAAGCAACATCAATGGACAAGAAAAAACGTTTCTTAAGAATCCAAAATCTTCATTCAATCATCCAGAAATTCAAATTGTCACCTGAACCTGAGAACCTCCGTCGTCAGCCTAAATGATGACTTAAGAGGTTTGCCACCGCAGGTATCTTCGACAGTAAGTCACTGTCACATTCGTGACAAGCTTGAAGCACATACGTAGTATTGTACTGCCAGTGTGTGAATTTGTGTGTGTCCGCGCATGGGCATTGTGTGTAAGCTGAGAGGGAGGAACAAGAATGAGGTAGGAAGGTCGTACATGACCCATGTCCAGTTTGTTAAAGAACAGGTGTGGAATTTGCCTGGTGTTGTTCGGAGAAAACGTGGACAAAAGATTTGTCAGTTTTTCTTGGGATTCTGTATTTGCGTGCTATGCGCACACGAAATACCGCGGCTGAGTCGATGTCCCGCTGGTGGGAGATACCTGGTTGGGGAATTCCCCTGTAGCCGACGAGAGGTCTGTCACCATCCGTCGGAGAATGATCACCGCCCTCTCCCGAGTTAAAACACGCACTACACTTACAGCACTAGCGTCCTTAGCAGTTGACGCGCCGGGAGTCACGTATCAATCAACTAAAAACGAAACACTTTTTTTTTTTACTTTCTCTGACGTTTGAACCCTTCGTAAGTTAAGTAGGAATATATACAAATAAGAAAGAGAATGGTGAAGGTTCGTATGCACCAGTGACCTCTTTTTCAAGTGATCGCTTCTGTATCCGTGTAGAATAAATTGGAGGATACCATGGATTCAACTAATGAAAGTAGGGTATTTCTGAAATTCTTATTGAAGCAGTGGACAGCTTGTTCGGGACCAGACATTTAGTTGGTCTTGAAGTTTCTCCACTGGTGGGCCAAGACGTTATATCATTCAGGTCTGCACGGCTTCAGATATTGTCTGTTTGAGCGGCATTCTTGTATTAAAATGTATGTGCTGTGATAAGGTGTATATCATCATTAACTCCCTGTTTTCACAATAAGCATTATGGTACACCCAATTGAACTACTTTGCGTAGATGTAATGAAATTGGCCTCGTCCGTTTTGTGGAGTTCGAGGTTTTTTAAATTGGATGATTAGTGAATATGTGTACTGACAAGCAATGATTTAGACATTTTTCTTTCAAAAATCAGTGTTTATAATCATCTGATGCATTACGTTTTAAGTTATGAGGAATAGCAAAATTTTCCGCCGTAGTACAATGTCACGTACTTGTACGAAGATTGATAAATATAAATCAATTCTATTTTACTTTCAGAAGCGTTTTTAACTCTATATTCGCTGAATATAAAGTTAGAGTTTAACTCTATAGACTAAGTTAGAGTTTAACTCTATGTTCACTTCTCAAAAGTGATTTGTGAACCACCCTCATTTCATTAGTCTTCGAAAAGTAAACGACATGTAAGAATATTTCGATTTTCCGTGTAGTGCATATTTTTTTCTTTTCTTTTGTAACTTTTCTAGTTCTTTCATGCGATGTAGTCGCAAAGGTTAAGCTATTAAGATTTTGAATTATTAGTGATAATATCTGTCCTCGGGCCCTCTCGGATCTATATGGATGCCATCAATAATTTTGATGGCACGGTCAAGTACTCTGAGAGCTCGGTGGAAGCCAACACACGTAAAAGATCTGCTATCAAACACGTTACTCTTTGCTGCCACGTAGTCAAGTTAACGAGACGATAGCCTACGCTGAACCTTCGTTGTAACGCGGCCACCCCTGATGGTAGACACTCATTACGAAAAACAACCGGGTTGACATCGCCGGACAGAGCAGCTGCTTTTTAGTGCCCGCCTGCGGCACCTGCGCCGCTGGGGAGGTGGAGTGGGAGAGGGGCCAGGGGGAGGGGAGGGGGCGTTGTGTAGGGGTGCTTCGTTGCCGACAGTTGGCGGTGAGTGAGAGAGGGGACGTGGGAGGGATTTTTTTCAGGAACTCGTAACACGGCGTGGGACAATCACGACACATGTACTTTTGCGTGCGGCAATTTCACGGTCCTCTCGTCTGGGAACGAATCTAGTGGAACGGGTCACTGTAGGGGAACGGGTTTCGCGGAATTCTCGGGTGTTTTGGAGTTTGTTTTATTGCCATTCTGTTAATAACGATCGGGATAAAAACGGGTGTACTGTGTACATCAACATATACATAATCATGAGTCACTAATATCATCGTGAGGATGTACAAGTGAATTTATCTCTCTGCTAACGAGAATGTTTTTTTGTGAGGAAACGTGTTTATTGATCCGAGTCAACAGGCCTTCAGGAAGATACTAGAGAGTTCTCGGTTGTTAACCTTTGAATACGTACGCCCGTACATATAGAATAAAAAGAAACGAGACTTACGATCTTACCTAATCATTACCTTTGTCATCATTATCGTCTTCATCTTTTCGTAAAGAGAAATGAATCAATTTTTTTGCTTGTTAAAAGTTAGAGAGAACAGCGAACGGGTCTACAGAAATCGGTTTCCTGGTGAACGTTGGAAGTATTGTAGTAAATGCTTTCTTTCGCATTTGTTAATATTTACCTAAACGTACTCATTTAATTTGTTACTAAAATACATTTGTCATCTACTGTACGTTATAATTAAATTCATCACTATAGTCGTCTTGTTAAATATTTGACCGTTCTAGCCGGTAGCGTACACTGTGGCCCAGAGGAGTTAAGTGTCAGAAACTAGAAAAGAACGAGTAATTAATTTTGGTTGTAGTCAATGTGTGAGGATTGGGTAGGTGAGTCTATTCAATTTTGATTTCAAGTGCCCATAAACCTGAGAGGTTCGCGTTTGTATTCTGTTCAACAACATTATAATTCGCTGTTCAACAGCATTTATCTCAGAGCCAGCATTGCCGCGGCCTCTGCAGCAGCTCAAATCGCAAGGTTCTACTGTTCAAGTCCCGACAATAGAAGTATTTCATACAAGGTATATTTCTAGCTGCCGGCTGCTTTGATCGATGATTTTCCGTGATTTTTTCGATCAATTTCTGGTACCCCCTCTTCTCGTCCTTCCTTCTCCTATCCTCATATCGTATTTACACCCACATATACCCGTATATACTACAGCTTTAAGTAGTACCAATTGCTATTAAGGTGAATGTAACTTCGATCTCAATGTAGCACGGGGACTGATTTAATAGTACAGAAGGTACGTTTTTAAAATTTTTAAAATAGTTTTTTTTTCATTTATGCCAACGACAACATCAGTTTACATTAAAATATCTTGATGTTTACGATGTTCGTTTTAAAAAGAGTGCATTTGTTTTCATAATATCGCACCATCAACGATTCAGCAACTGGGGAATATATTTCAAAAGGTGTTCACGTTACTTGTATAGAAGGCTGTTGAATCTATCAGCTGGGCAGTTAATGTTGTACCGTGTAATACTAAACAAAGAATGTGAGGTATGTAACTTAAATGAAATAATGTGAGGTGTGTGCACTTTAATTTCGCGCAGTTGTGTTGAAGGTCAAACGAAATGAATGTGGTGAGAAGATTACGTGTCTGGATTCTAGATTTACACATTTAATGATTTCGTGAGTACATCTTTACAACAACGATTAAAAATATTTCATATTACTGCAAATTACCATCGATTAACTCGCATGTGTGGTAGTGTAATGCATGTGAGTTTCAATTGGAAGAAAAAAGGGAAGAGGAAAGGAAGAAAGAGGGGAAGGAAAGATCGTTCGCGGTTCGTGGCCCTATCGGTAGGAAATTGCTCCAGCATTCACCTGATATTAATCGGCGAAACCACGAACAACTACCTATCAGAACAGTCGGCCGCTAGAATTTTCCTCCAAACCGCGGCTGGATCTCTTCTAGCTTCGTAGCTAGTGTATATAATCCTGCCTCCATTGAGGCTCAAACTGGGGCCTCCTGGTCACAGGTACTGCAGTGACACCAACCCTGCCCGTAGCCACCAGTGCCTGTCTCTCTGACTCCCATGATACCTAGCTGTACCGGGCACACATTCATAAGGTTGTCTACCTGTCATCGCGGTGCCATCTGAAGAGTATGACACTCCCGCTGCCACCGCCGGAAGCGAGATTTAGATTCGCGTGACTGTCCGCGATTTTACGAGCAGCGCTAGCGCTGCGAATGATGATAACATCAGGGAATGTGCATAAACACGAGCGTCTTTCCCGTTTTGCGTACGTGATGTTATATACGTTCGTAGAGATTTGTGACAAAAAGATGTTGTTGGCCCCCACAAGTACTAGCGATGAAAATTCAAATATACACATATATAGGGTATCTGTTAGATAAAAGAATATATGATGGATAATTGTATATGAGATTCAAATTTATCATTATTCACTAATGACAATTTCTTGAATGTACGTTGTTTTCGTGGACATTTTTGCACTATGGTTTGCACTATAGAAGACGGAACTAATTCAAGAAAAGTGTGTATTTAACAGCCAACTACAATGCGGGATCAACGACAGCGCCTAGCGGATTTTTTCCCCAATATTATTGTTGAGAAAAGCATTTTCTGTCCCGTCGTTTAGTACTTTATAAGTAGAGCCTTCATTTACCCACAGGGATAGTTTCGCCTTTCAATTCTTATCGGATGTAAAAGATGCCAAGTGTGATGGTTTTGAGGAGTCTGCAGCGTTGTAAAAACAACCATGACCGGCTTAGGTGGCTCAGGGCATCAATTGATGTCAGTCTAGTGCCTCGAATGGTATGATCTAGGGTTCCGCTCCCAAAAGTTGTGGGAGTTTTCACAATAGGAAATCATAGGAAGGACGAGTTCAACTGCTGCTGCGGAGGGGAATTCTAGCGGCCGGCTGCTCTGATCGGCAGTTTTGTGGTTTCTTCGATCAACACCAGGTGAATGCCGGAGCAGTACCCTAACAAACAGGTCACGGACCACATTGCGATCTTTTCTTCCAATTCCTTGTCCTATTCTCACCCCTCATTTGCACATAGATGCATTACACTACCAAACATGTCGGGAGCTTAGAGCTTGTCCCACCTGGGGCGTTTTGTTGCTTGTAGGAGATACCTGGTTGGAGAAAACCCTGTTTAGGGAACACCACCGCCACCTCCCGAGGAAAAACATGCACTACACGCACGGGAATAATGACCTTTGCAGTTGGTGCGCTCAACATTATCAAGCCAAAGTTTCGGGCGGTCGATGTCAGACGTTTTTGTCCCCACCAGGGTTACACCTACACGCACATGTCAACGAAAATGCTACGAATGAACCCAAAAGATGTCTTCCAAAAACATTGTCGGACAAAAATTAGTTTGGTTCTTTCATTTTCATTAGCCATAAATCAGCAGGAGAGTCAAAATACATCTGCAATACCAAGACCATCTGCAATACATGGTCTTGACCGTGCTTCCGCAAATGTTTCAAGGTGAGATATAAAATTGAGGAAATATTCGGAGAATTATGGGTGTAACATTTCGAGTGTTTTTCTAAGGGCAATTTTCTAAAGACGAGCTAAAATGCTTTCACTTGCAGTCGTTCCTTAGCGAACGACCGATTCGTTTGCCCATTGTGACCGTAGCCTTACAGTTTTGCACTGACATATATCCGAAACTAGGCAAATACTATTTATAAATCAGTCGAGGATGGGCCATTATAGGGTAGGTGATGAGTTCATCACTCGATTATAAGGATGAGGAATGCTATAGGATGCGATAGGAAGGATCGCACGGTCAGTGGGCCATACGCTATGGTGCTGCATCGACATTGCCCAGGAAGCGGCCAGGGAAACCCCAGGAACAACTGTTGAGAGTAAATGCCGGCGATGAGAGTAAGTGCGGTTAGCGTACTGGACTGTTGTACCCAAGTGGGCGGGTTCAAACCGATCGAAGCCATGGATTTTTAAGGGCGAAAAAAATCCTTCGTACCTTAGATCCTCAAGCCTAAGTGACGCCTCTAAGCTAAATTGAAATCGCCTGTTCCTTGCCCAACAAATACCTCCTTTCTATGCTAGTTGGTGAAAGAAGCGTAGCAAAATTTGCGTGGTCAGACGGAAGAGCAGGCCTCATGGCTTGAGTCTCGCCTCGTAAAATAAGACTTCAATTCAATTCATTCTATTTAAATGCCCTAACGATTCTGTTCCTGCAAGTGCCACACAATCATCGATGCTAATCGATCACGCTCACTTCCGGTATCGTTCGGAGATCGTTCCATTACAATCGCGAGTAGGCATTTAATGGAGTTCCATTAACGCTCGTTTCCAAAAGTGTTCATTCGTTTTGTTGGTAGAGTAGTGTAGTTGCTTTGTACTTTCCATGGAACAAGCTGTTGAAATTCAAAGGCTATTTTTTTTAGTGTATGATGGAGGTAACGAGAAGTGATGCGGGCGTAGAAATAGTTTCACAGTAACTTACATTCCTCTTGCAAGAAAATCATTTTCACGTATCGAATTCCTTGACCTGCTCTCTGCAAAAAGGGCGACAGTATTGCGGTTGTGCGTGGATTAAATGCAGGTAAACGCGAGCAAATGGTTTTGGATCAGCAGCTGGCCGGAGGGAAAATGTTTTTGTATGGATGCAAACTTTTTGTGCTCTCTGGTAGTTTGCTAAAAGAAGGAAAGTGAAAAGTCCAGAGCAAACCTGTTTTGGGTATCATAACAATGGAAAGAATCAGTAAAATGAACGGTTAAGAAGAAAAAATGAACATAGGATATATTTATTTTAACTGCACTTACAATTTCAAATATTTCTAACCTATAGCACGAGCTAATTACTTACGAAGAATGCAATAAAATATAAATTACCAAGTTTTAACGATCTTGTGGTTACGTTTTGAAAGTTTATAGACACTGCAAAATATTTTGTGACTACTCGCACTATACCAATGCGACAGAATGATGTGATTAGTAAATCACTGGTTCGACCTTTGTGTACCACTTAAACAGTATACATTGTATGACCAACACTGAAAAACTACCTGATGGCATCGATAATTGAGCATGTATAAGTCCACACGTGTTCACATATGATATTCTTACATACAAAAAACATTTAAAAACGTAGAACCTTGCATCAAAGTTTAGCGCAATTAGTTTGGAGACGTTTTGCGCCTCCAGGCAACGCATGTCGCAGCTGGATACGCACAGAATAAAGAAATACATTGACATATTATACAACATTTTTCCAACGACTGGCAGAAGACAAGACTTGCAACCGTTTCCCCAACTAATTTCTAAACATGCCCTTCTTCTTCACTAACCGTAGAGGAAATAGCCTCTGTCTGTGCAAACGATATAATTTATCTTCTGTTGAGCGTTTGTTTGCAACCTCAGGTATCAATGAGAGATGTGAGGTGGGTCGGGCGAACTCCGCAGTTGCAGCCGCCGGGGAATGTGTTGGGGTTCGTTTTTGCGCCGCGTGTAGCGCCACGGGCGGCGATGGGGGTGGGGTCGCATGTTGGAACGACGCGCTATCTCGGCCTTGATGTCAGATCGCTCGCCCTCCCTGATTTAGCTTCGCAGTTGCCGACCGCGCCTCTGCTCTCTTCTGATTCCGTTTCGCTGGTGTCCTGCCGTGAACATAATCACGCCCGCCGCCGATTCACGCTGCTTCGTCGTAACTCACAATTACTAGGTCAGGAACGGTGTGGCCTTTCTTCCATTCGTGCCTTCCCGTTCCATCCCGCTTTCATTCCTTCCGACCCACTCCGACCTACTCCGATCCACTCCGACTCTTCCAACCCGCTCCCACCTGCTTCAACTCACTCCAAACCGCTTTGACCCTCTCCGACCTGCTGCGACCCTCTCCGACCCGCTCCGATCCCTCCACCGACCTGCTCCGACCTCTTCACGCTCCAACCCGTTCCGATCTTCTCGGAAAAACTCCGGCCTGCTTCTGTCACTTCCTACTTTCTCCGACCCTCTCCGACCCTCTCCGACTCTCTCCAACCCTTTCCAACCCTCTCCGACCCTTTCCGACCTCTCCGACCTACTACGATCCGCTCCGACTCTTCCAACCCTTCACCCAATCCCCTGCTTCAACCCGCTCCATACCGCTCCGACCCTCTCCGACTTGCTCTGAACCTCTCCGACCCGCTCCGACCCCTGCATGGACCTACTCCGACCCCTGCACGCTTTCAACCCGTTCCGAACTTCTCGGTAAAGCTCCGGCCCGCCTCGGTTTTTACTCTCTCCGACTCTCTCTGACCCGCCCCGAACAACCTCTGCCCGCTCTAACCCGCTCTGGCCCACTATGACATATTCCTACACGCTCCAACCCGTTCCGACCTGCTCTGAAAAGCTCCGGCCCGCTCCAGTCTGTTACGACTCTCGCCGACCCTCTCCGACACGCTCGACTCGCTCCAAACCGCTCCGACCCGCCCCGACCTGCAACGACCCGCTCCGACTAGCTTCGACCCACTCCACCTCCCTCCGTATCACTCCGACTCACTCGGATTCTCTCCGAACAGATCTGACCCGTTCCGTCCTTCTCCGACCCACTGCGACCATCTCCAAACCGCTCCAATTAGCACCGACACGCTCCGACCAGCTCCGACCAGCTCCAACCTATTTCGAACCCGCTCCTGCACTGACCCACATCCGATCCACTCTCATTCCAACCTCGTTTTTGTGTTCATCCCTAGTAGCTTTGTGACCTCTTTTTGTTCTGGGCCAGCATCTGCCTTCGTTCCTCTGATCCCACTTTATTTCCTACCTCCCGCACCCCACCTCCCTCCCCGGCCACCTCGCCGTCTTGCAATGGTAATAACTACGCTAGTCGTGACAGTACTTTCGTCATTCTTCTACCACCGAATTGTCGACTCGAGCTGATGGTATGCTAGAGAACGCCTACTAAAGTTGATGGTATGCAATCTGCAAAACAGCTGTGTGTTTCAGCGAACTGTGGTGCATAACCAACATTGAAGCAGGGGCTCAAAGATCATTCCTAATACATCCGTTTTGCGTGTTTAAATGTTTCATTTTATAATTTCCTATATAATTCATTGTCAAGGAAGTACAGTGTTAAAATATTAAGGAAGTGAAAGTTATTCATCATTATTTTGTATATCTTGAAGAATTCCGAATCTGGTATTCAAAATCAGTCGTTCACATAACATTTAGCGTACACTTATTTCGAATTTTACAATATAGTAATAGAGTTCGAGAAGTAATATCGATATATTTTCCAGACTTCAGTATTAAGTGTAATGTGTAAAAAACTGATATGATATTCTATAATTCATAAATAGCATCATTATATTTCTCTTTCCTGCATTTTTTTTATTACTAATTGAATATTTGTAGGAGCCTTTTGCAAGAATACAGTTTTGAGACATGGTTATTGTATTAATATACGGGCTTTTACCTTGAACAGAAACATTTTTAATATGATTTATGTTCTGATTGATGAAATGTGTTTCATTAAAACGTAATTTATTAAATAGACGAACCTTCCTTGTGATAAGAGAAATAAGTAACAGGAAATGAGTCGGATGCTGCAAAGGAAACTTTTTTCAAGTGAAGTCGCAACAAAAACGTGTTGGCAGACATCACACAGAGTAAGTTTAAAATGTTCCCAGTTCGTTAGAAGATTTTGCGAGAAAAATGACTTCCTTGGAAACTCCAGAAGAAAAAAGTGTATTTTTAAACTCTCGGAAATGTTTCTGTTTATGTTCTGTGGATAAATCTAGTTGTTATCTCCTACTCTTCGTATTCTCAGAAGAAATAATTATTACTTAACAAGTGTAATTACAAGATTCTCCCTGGAAACATAGAGTTGAATTTGAAAGTATTTTTTCGTTATTGAAAGAGTACTGCAATAAATTGTTTTTTCTATTAGTTTTTTTCGTACTAGGTTCGTTATAAAATAACGATGGAAATTGATTGTATGATTATTAGAAAGCCAAATATATACTTTTCATGAACCACGTATTGAGCAATTTGCATTTCAATAATACAGTAAGATAACATTTACCACTTTTTCTACATTTCTTCCCTTTACACCCTACTTTTATTTAAAAACTCAATTTAAGAACTCAATTTTTGACATCAGAATGAAGCACACAAACCGTAAGGTTTCTCTGTGAGAATGATCTCATTTCCATCCCCAGAGTTATCAGTCAAAATTGATATATCCGGAAAAGCAATGAAAAATGCATTAGCAAATGAAGAATCACGAGCGTTTTGGAATAAAATATCGTTTCTTGAACTGTTACACTCGCCTTTGACTGTAATATTCTAGACAATCTACTGGAAATAAAGTAAAATGCTATTAAATTACTCGAAATGAATAAATTAATTTTCCTTCTAATTTTGACTATTTCAGTGCTCAGAGCAACGATAGGGACACGCTCGAATATTTACCATTCTTAAGAATGCATATGATATTAAACCGATATTTTAAAATAATATGCTCACACGTTTAAGTTTTAAAATGTGTCGTCTGTTATTAATCTTCAATATACAAACACAATTATAAAGTGGAATTACTCCATACTGACGTCCGTAATTATCAGCACAAAATAGTGTATTTCAGAAAGAGATTCCAAACTAATTAGTTTGTTAATCTCGTTCAAAAAACAATGGATGTATAATTCGAATTTTCTATAGTAATCTTCATGTTTGTCACCCTAAATATAACAAATATTATCACCACGTAGAGAAATTAAATGTTGCGTGTAATGTGTGTTGCTGTGTGCAACACGCTTGGCAATTAACCCATAATGAAATCACTTTCGATCTAAGAGCGCCTGACTTTTACCTGGTTATGCACAGCATTCTTCTGAAATACATACGTAAGATGCGGATTGCATACACGTGTCACTTCCAGGGGCTGAAAAAAGTGTGGGTTGTGTAGAAGCTGTAAATTTAATTTAAGCAATAAATTATGTTTGAACCTGTGCGAAAAACTCTCAGAATGTGCAGATGAAAGGCCACTTAATTAGTTCCATTCTTAAGTAAACTTGTTTTTGGCTTATACCAATTTAATTCGTTATCGCAAAATAATTGAATCGTTAGGTCGGTTTGCTTCGTTTGTGCTTTTGAAAAGTCTTAGAGATAATCGTACCTTTGGTTTCCACGATTTAAATACAGCAACATTGAGTCAGCGAATATTATAATTTGCAATGCTTTTGATTAAAAATGGCATTCAATATCTAAATGGCCGAATTTCGAATCTGTGAATATCACGATTATATCGGCAGTACGCTACAGTCATGACCTACCGTAATGACTAAAAATAACTCTAGTACGATAGGACGTAGCACTCTTTTTTCATATCTACAAGTAGTGTGTGTTTTTGCAAATAGAATCTAATCAGTTAAAATTGTGTTTAAATCTTAAAATTTTGTACATTGAAAAAATAATGAAGTCAGTTATGATTTTTTATGATCTTTATGATGTAGTATTTTTACATGATGGAATTGCGTTTTATCCAACAATTTTATTTTTACTCTCAAAAAGTTTTTAAAGAAGAGTTCGAGCTACTCTTAAACGATTTATAAAATAATCTTTGATTTCTCAAAATTTCCGAAAATTCTGAAAAAACGTTCTGATTTTTAACGCAATTTTCTTCAACTGCAATATTAAAGATTTCTTCCTTTATTAAAAGCTGGTCTTCAACAACAGATCTTTAAATACTATCTTGTACAACATTTCTAAAATATGAAGAGATTTTTCGTTAATGTGCATAAAATGCAGACAGTTTTTAAAACAATATTTTTTCAAACACTCAATTTTTTCTTTAAGAATATAAAATTTAAATTCTATAAACATGGCGTAGTTTCTATTTTTGGATTTTTTTATTTTCCCAAATTGAAGAAAAATTAACTTTGTAAAAATTTGTACCAGCGTGCCTCACTGCTCTCGCAGAGGTAGTGAACGGAGGGGCATGGGAAGGGAAAACGAAGAGATGTGGAAAGGATGGGAAAAGGGACCAGGCGAATCACAATAAGTTCCATATCAGGGAAAAGACAATATACGTAACTTCGTTATGTGACATTTTCCACCACATGTTCGTCGTAATAATTTTCGACCCCCAAAAACCGAAGAAGTTTGTTAATTTTTTCAAAAAACTCCCGTTGGTTTTGCGTCGTCACTGGTTGGATATCAGTGGCGCGGCTTCGTATATTCGCTGCGAGATTCGTTGCAGCATCGAACGCCGTGCGTTGGGCCTGGCGCACCCGCTGAATCATTGCGGCCGCCTATTAGCTCTGTTTGCCGGCGGGGTCACGGCGGTCGCTGACCTTCCGAAATGCGACCTCCCGCGGCGCCGCGACGCCCACGCCCACGCCGTCGCCGGCACGCGACGCCAGGCTCAACCAGCAGCTCCTGCACCCCTGCACGGCCAGGCACGCCCGCCCGCACCGGCCGCACCCCGCCGCTCGCCCGCTCCGCCCGCTCCGCCCGCTCCGCCCGCTCCGCCCGCTCCGCCCGCTCCGCCCGCTCCGCCCGCTCCGCCCGCTCCGCCCGCTCCGCCCTTTTCTTCTCAATCTTCCGCGTGCCGCTTCCACAGTCCTACCACCCGCTCCACCCTTCCTTTTCGTTCTGTCCATTCTGCCCGTCCACCAAACCGCTCGCTCTCCCCCTCAGTCTAACCCTCCACATCCGCGACCATGCCTACCGCAAGGCTGTTCTGGGCGTACCACTCCATTCTGTCCTTAACCTCGCCGGACTCACCCGCCCCTCTCCACCTTCATCCGCCTCGCCCCACCCTCCACGTCTCGTTCCACCTGCCCGATCCAGCCGCACTATCCACCCCTTCACGGCCGCGCTACCCTCCCGATTTCCCCGTTCACTCACCCGCCCGCCCGCCTGCCTGACCATACTACCCACCGTGTTCGCCCTACCACTCAAACCCACTCAGCCCGCCGTACTTGTTTCGCACGTGCTATCTGCCACCACCCTTTCTTCACTGTCCGCGGGACGTCCCATCTCGCACCCGTGCGATCTGCATACTTATCTCTCTCGGCCCGTCCGCCCCTCGTCCCGCCCCTCGTCCCGCCATCGTCCGGCCTCCGTCCCGCCCCTCGTCCTGCCCCTCGTCCCGCCCCTCGTCCCGCCCATCGTCCCGCCCCTCGTCCCGCCCCACGTCCCGCCCTCGTCCCGCCCATCGTCCCGGCCCTTGTCCCGCTCACCGCGCCACGCTTCTCGGCTAACCATCTCGTAAAATCTCTCTCGCCCGCTTCCATTTATCATCGCTTCTTCCTACGCCTCGCCCCACTCTCTTTGCGCCCTCCCACCCGTTAGCTTAGTCGGTGCTCTTGGTGCCTTCTCGACCCGGAAGGCACATACCATTCTCTGAGAACGCTCCTTGAGCCTGTCCACCTAGACCCGCAACAGACCTCCTTCCCTCCCGAATCAACTCTTCGTCTCTGACCAATGCCTCTCTCGCTATACATCTTCCACGTGCCTCTCCCAACAACACCTCTTCTCATCACCTCCGTTTGTCTTCCCTCTAACACACCCTCTTTCCAGACATTCCGTTTCGTCTCCCGGACTCAGCTCTTTTGACTCTTCCCTATTATATTTCACCTTCACACACGATTCCACTCCACATTACCTTACATGTCACATCGGATCACCTCACATATCCCACATCTCTTCACATCACTCCACATCACTTCTCATTCCTTCGAATCAATTCATCTCACTTAACAATATCTCTCCTCCGTTTTTCAACTTACGTCGTCCGACCTTACATTTGGGTCTGCTTTCCTTTCTCCACCATACCACGTTCGATTTATTTTCTTACCCGCACTTTCCCTGCCCCTTTTTCTCCTAATCTCGTCCTACCTACTCACAATCATTCCATCATTCACTTACATTTGCTCGTTTTATCTCATTGTTTCGATTCATCCGACCAACCTCTTCTAGGCGTTTGTTGGTCCTTAATTTTACACCACACATCTTTCCATTGATACCAGCCCTTTCTCTGCATTCCATTCTTCCTTATTTCACCTACGAAATATTCGTACGTGAATTCGTATTTGCGAATTTTTATTTTGTGGTTGCCGTGTCCCTGAATTGATTTCGTGTTTCCGGACGCGGCAAATGCTATGGTCATTAGTCTCGTTAGTGTTGCATTTTGTATTCCGGGAAGTGGCGGTGTTCCTCCATCGCTGAATAGTGAGATCCGTCAGACGACCTACACGTAGCCTAGAGAAAATATATCCCACCAAAATTCGTCATCGGTGAACACCGCACTGAGCCGGGACAAGCTTTAAGCTTCCGACTGGTCTTCTGGCATGTAATAATAATAATAATAATAATAATAATAATAATAATAATAATAATAATAATAATAATAATAATAATAATAATAATATATTTATTTGGCTACAATTGGCTGATTGCCAGGTGGTAGCCACAACCCTACAGTTTTACAATATATGAACATTTATTTTTCAAAGCAATTTACCATATAAAAACAATTTACAATACACTTCTTTCGAGCATATACACTCGATATAAAACATACACAGACCTGTATACATCTATGGCACATATATACACCCAACACACACACACACACACACCACAACACACACACACCACACACACATATATATATATATATTATATATATATAATATATGGGTATAGACCATGAATGTGTGTGTGTGTGTAAGGTGAGAAGATAGGACAAGAAACTGGAAAAGAAAGATTGTGAGCGGACCGTGTCCCGTTTGTTAGGTTACTACTCAGACATTAGCCTCGTGTTGATAGGAGAAGCTACAGAAAACTACCGATGAGGGCAGGCTCTCCCTTTCTGTTACTCACCTTGCTTTCCTACATAATTTCTTGACACATTACCGCCCCTCTTCTCTTTATAACTGTTCCCTTTTCTTTCTGTCCTTCTACTCGACCCCTAACCTCACACATTTTCTTACATATTTCCCTGCTTTTTTCGCTTCTCCCTCCACCCCTGTCTTCTTGTATCCTTTTACCTCCGCCTTGCCAATTCAGTCGCTTGTTCCTTTTCTCTTCCTCCATATCATTCCCTCCCCGCCACTTAAACCTCCCCGCTCTCCTCACCGGCGTTCCTTCGCCCCGGCGGAGTCCATATCGACCGTCTGGGGGCCGCGCCAGTGGCCTGTGGGAGGGCCCGGTTCTTGCACAAGGCGCGGAACGGTCGCCGGTCGATCGCCTGTAGAAAGGATAGGTCGCACCGATTGAGTCGCGTAGAAGAAATTCTAATGATCTTTCGTTTCGAACCTGCTGTTTTTACACGTTTTTTCGTATCTTGTTTTACCGATTGTTGGAAGGGAGCGTTGATAGGTAAATTGAAAAACATCTTCATCCTGCAACTATTTGTTTAACAATTCATAACATTACTCTGTTTAACGTCGGCTTTAAAATTGCTTTATAAAATTCCAAATTAAGCTAGCATAATTGACAGGAACGATCGCTTGTGGAAAGGATAGGTCGCACCGATTGCGTCGCGTAGAAGAAATTCTCATGTTTCATTGTCAACTTGGTGCTTTTACAAGTTTTTTCGTATCTTGTTTTACCGATTGTTGGGAGGAGGCGGTGATAGATAGATTGAAAAATATTTTTTCCTTCTGCCATTTTTGTGACATTTCATAACTTTAAAAGGTTTAACTTCGACTTTAAAATTGTTTTATAAAATTCCAAATTAAGCGGAGATAATTAATAGAAACGATCGCTTGTAGAATGGGTAGGCCACACCGATTGAATCGCCCAGAAGAAATGCTAATGTTATTTCAGTACTCACCTGGTATGTTTGCTACCTTACCGGTATTATGTTTACCGATTGTTCGAATCGTTCATGGATAGAAAACTATTATTCTTCGTGCAACCTCTTTTTACTATTCTTAACATTAAATAACTTAAAGGTGGAATTAAAATTATTATTAAATTAACGTTCAAATTTAGGAAACATTATTAAAAGAATTAGATATGAATAGAAATGAAGTTAAAATAATATTATAGAAATTTACTTGTCACTTCATATATAAAATTAATATTCATTTCCCGACGATTCGAATAATTATGATACACAAATTATTGTAAGATGATTGTAAAATTTTAAAGACGTTTATGAAGTTTTAATTCTACCTATCTGTTTCTCCTTCATTTCGTTTTCTATTATATCACAATTTATAATATTGCACTTCAGTACGATATGTCATGCTATTGGCATAGCTGAGCTTAGGAGAAAAAGGATGAATTCAACTCTTTGACCTCTGTTTTTTAGACTGTTTATAACTTCGTTTTCTTCCTAATTTCAGTTATGATTAATATTTTTTCTCTTTCGCTTCATGAATTTTATCAAAAGTGAAGTTGCCAGAGAAATATAGTGTTATGAATAGAAAGATACGAAAACTTCAGTCTTTTCTGTGGATGATAAATCAGTTCCTACGAAATTTCTTGGATTGTACAAAGATTCTCAAAGGAAGTCATTGGGTTCAACTGGTTAAGAAAAGAAAAAGACGACAACACAAGACGTAAATTGATTTTGTTTCGTTCGGAAAAATGTAGTGAGTTAAATGTTGATTCCAAATGAAGAACAAGATCAGGGGTGAATTGTATTGATTGACGAGTGAGCTGTGTTTGCGGAGTGATGTTTTAACGAGATGGTGTGGGAAGATAAGGCCACCAAACATGGAGGACACGCCCACTCATTACGGAAAGCTGGAATGCACATTCTGAGGGTATGCGGATTATTATCTAACACCCTACTTTACAGAGATTGGTTAAAACATAGTTACCCATGATCACCCATTCAAAGAGAATGTGCGAAGTTCTTCACGGTTGTTTCGCGATGTGATAGGAGTAGAGAAGCTAACACCGCGTTTTCAGTAGTTCTGCGGATAATTTTCTTGTGAATGGATTCTTAATTGGTGATAATAGGGTTGGTGGGTAATTACTAAACAAGGGTTGATGAAACAGATTGCTACCTATAGGATTTTAACCTCAGAGTATCTTTGGAGTTTGAATAGTGTCCTGATATTGAAAACTGAGGTAAATTGAAGAGTCACCATAGCTTATCAGTGGTCATAGAAATGTTTGTAAAGGTGAATATGTCAATGAACGGCAGATAATTTGTTTGGTGACTCAATATCAGGTCTAACACTTTCACTATGTACTCGTTTTAAGAAGTGTTTGAAAATAAATATCATTTTTGAAGTCCAGTGGAAACTCTTTTTTGCGGGGAATATCTCAATGTTGGATGTATATAAAGAACACTTACGGGATAAATTATCTTTGAGATGATCCTTCTATAGAATATTTCTTGTGAAACCATTTTCATGTATTGATCTTCAACACACAATTTGAATTTTTGCTAGTCTCTTCACTAGTCTTCGTCAACTTTGATATCCTGATGGTAATTGCTTCGCACTGACAAGTAATCAGTTTCCTTGTCTTGATTCGGACTCTCGTTAAAGTCTTGCTTTAGTGGGTTAATGGAGTCGCAGTGAACTCTGTTGCAATTAACATTGATCGCCTCGCCTGTAATTCGAAGAGAGTTTAAAACGTTATCATGGTTACTACCGCAATTGGAGCGTTGACCCAGAATGAACAACGATGAACACTTTAAAAATTTATTTTTTAAAATATTTGTACATAGGTATCAATATTTTTGTTTCGAAATACTGACATATATGACTTCTGTTAAACGTTTGATTGTCTATTGGATCATCTCTCCAATGCTTGCAAATTCAAACTCGATTAAAGTCATAGAGTTTCCGGAAGCAGAAAATCCGAATTCACGCGTATTTTTTTGCAAGGGAAATCAATCTATCCAAACTGTGATACGGAAAAGAAATTGAAGACCTAATGAAAAATTAAATAAGTTGTTCTTTCTATGAAATATTTTAACTCTGAAATCACACCTTTATTCAGGAGGATAACAAAGTAACCATTTAATTGAACGTAATACCTTAGTTTATGACTAGATGTGGCGAGAGGCCTTTGCGACGTAATATCTTATACTAGTGCACAAGCATGTCGAAGTAATGAATGGTTAACACGGGAATTTTTAATTTTAATCTTCTTTTCCTTTCATACGTTTTGTCGTACTTTGCACTGTACAAACGCTCGTATTTCTAAATACCAATATTTTTTGAACGCATATATTATTCTGATGTTAAAGTTTAATATTGATGTATTGATTTTAGAAAACAATTTCTACTTTGAGATTTTCTTTGTATCGTTGTATATGAATGCATTTTTCGTTCGGAATATTGCGTTCCTTGTGTGTATTTTCGACTCTCTTTTGAAGTCCGCCGCGGTTCGAATTTAAAGGATCTTTTGAAAAGGCGCACTACAGGATCCCCTGTAGTTTCTCGATGTGACTCTCACTCTCTTCTCTCAGGTTTAGATTTCGGTTACCAATAAAGGAACATGCTCTCAGTGGAATGTGGTTAGGACGGAAGTTTGTTAGGACGGAACATTGCTGGAGGGGGTTTGTTCCTGTAGACCTTCTTCTATTTTCTACCCTACTTACACCCCTTCCCCCTCAGAGCACAGTTTCATGCAGATGTCTGGCCACTGTAAGCCCTAGAAGTCGCTTTCATATCACCTGATATATCATCCTCATTGTTTACTTATAATGACAGACCATTGAAACCAACTTCAAGAATACTACTGCATGCAATAACTTAATTCATCTCCAATTTTTCAATGGGGATTCAACGATAAATTTGCAATTAATATTCGAATCCTGGGCATTACAAACTTGCAAATCGTCGATAATCGTCGATAATCGTTCATAATTAAGTATTATCTAATTACAGTTTATCTTGAAATCATTCACAGTTGTACGTTTAAGTTAGTTTCAAAAGTTGAATTATTTGCGAGCACGAATTTAAGCATAATAATATGAGTTAATCAAAGAGCTGAACATATTATAATTTGAATTTTAAAAAAAATATTGAGAAGAAAATGTTGACAAAACTTGAGTAAGAAGCGTTGTTTATTAACATCCTATTTAATAAATACGAAGTATGGTGCCAAATAGATTATAACAATAAAAGCTTTCTGAGCAAGTATTCTGATATCAAGATTCATCGTTTCATTGTTGCTATTCGCTCAATTAATAGAATAATTATTTTCCGTTATATTTTCTCTTTACATTTCCGCCCTCTATTTTTCTCCCAACTAACGCTTGTCTTCCATTGGACCTCCTTTCTCTGTCTCTGCGAGAGCAATGTCCTTATCTCGTCTATTAAATCCTGTTTTTGAAAGGACGTTGCTTGAAAATAGGGAGATTGTACCTCAGAGAGATAAACCATGAAAGTTCGCCTTCCCCCGCATAAATAATACTTTTAAATGGTTTAAAAAAAGCAAGTTGTTAGCTTTTGATATAAAAATATTTTTCTTCAGCTATCTAAGCAACGATTTATAATTTCATAAAATTGTACATTATGGTTTCCAACTGTAAATTAAATACTGATTTAATTTATTGATTGATATTTTTGGAGGAGGCACGGTTCACAAGTTACTACTGTTGGAAGCAAATTCAAAACAAAATGAAATGTTCACAGTTCTGAAACGTATGTAATGACAATTAGTAATGTTAATTTGTTAAATATAATATAATTTGGTATAGCTTTATGTCCAAAATAAACAACTTATAACTTCATGATAAAATGTTCCATTATTTTAATTATGTATAAAAGAAATAAGTTAAAGCTCGCGATTTATAATATGCTAAATTCAACATTGGTGTACATAATAGTGTAATAATGTATTCTAAATATGTAAATAACACGCCAGCAAAGCACTTGAATGTACTTAGTACTCACGCTAGCAAATCAAAATGCACGTATTATTAAGCACACTAGACAAAGCAATTCACAAGGTACTGACTTTGTGAGTTCTCGAATCGCACATCTGTAGACTGTAGAATATGAAGGGATAGTGTAAATGTTAGCCCTTCATATGCGTAGACACATGCATGCATCAAACAAAACAAAGCTTTCAATTTTTTTTAAGTTTTACTATTTTTTAAGAAGTCAATTAGAAAAGATGATAATGGTTGTTTGACTACGGGCTAACCAGACAGACGATGTATTTCGTGTGTGTGTTCTTTCACGTATCAGAAATATAAATTTTACTTGTTCCTTCAGACATAATTCATAACACATTAATGAATGGCATACTCATAGAAACATACATTATTATGAACCCTGGTTTCATTCTAATAATGAGCAGTTGACAAACATGCGGACTTCTCTGCATTACTATATAAACCAGATTGTTGGTCTTGAAATTGTTTCATTTCGTTGTTACTTCTACTGCTTCAACTTTATTAGTCATAGATACTCACCAGTTATTGTGAGAAAATCATGAAGCACTTGTTCAAAACCAAGCTAGAATATCCGCATGAAAGCTTACATATATTAGATATGGAAGACGCAAATTGTCGGTTGATTTCCTTTAAGACGCTCCATGTAAGCATTGTTAGATATCTTGTGTGTGCATTAACTCATAAAACGCGTTAATAGTCACATATAAAAAAACTGAATTTTCTGTCACTGATAATTATGACAATATGAACATTTATGTTGAGACATACTGACGATTCTGCTCAGAACTCAGAATGAAAACATTGAAATTTGTAAAAATAACAAACAGTAAACTGCTCATATGTATAATTGTGATATATCAAGATTCTGAAATGAAATTTTTTAATTGATAAATTACAATTTTTTTGTATCAGCAAATTTGAATCACAATTTTTGAGATTTACAAATTTCAGATTTTATTTCAAAAAGATAAAATACATATATTCTAAAACAACGCGTGTCAGTTCAGGTGAATGTACTTGTGTTCGTATTTCTTTACACAAACACACTCTCGGCTGGTTCCCGAGAGTATTCTAGTTACATAGATTTACAAATACTAGCTTTTATTCACACTTGTGTACATAGAGAACGTAACTATTAGTTAAACAGTAGCCAGTATTACGAAATAGAGGGCTCAAAATAGATGTAGTCAAAGCTCTGACATATTTATTATGCATGACAAATGCATTTGCATTCATTTTCTTATTTTATGATTCTTTCTAAACATATGAAATGATCTTCTCCTTTTCTTCCTAACACGAGCTAAATTGTTACAAGGAATAATCAAGTAAAATTCATTTTCAATGGATGCTACCTATTTTTTAGATCTATTACTACTACGAATATTGTATTCTTAAGTGTTGGTTAACTTCATTAATGACTGACACTTTTGAAATACAAATGATAGTCCACAAGTCAAAATAACTTGGATCAGAATTGACTTCATTATATAATTGTTTGTTATTAAAGAGAATATACGATTTTAGCTTTACGAAATATAGCGTGAACTTTAAAAATGTATGAAATTGCAATAATCATATTAAAACTGAAGAACGATCTTTAACTGACTTTGGACTAGTCATTATCCAAAGTTAATATATCAACCAAATAGGGAGTGATCCATGAAATAAATTTTCTCGATGATTTCTGAACTTCACCAGCAGAAGACAGCGCAAGTTCATGACACCAACTACATTACAGTGGTAATACAATTTTTTTCTTCCATAAATACTGTTTTGTGCATTAATAATTTACCTTCTAAGCATGGAGTGTTGAATAAATAGATATTCACCTAATATACTGTGTTTGCCTGTATGTTTGTATGCCTGATTTACATAAATAAACATATAATTTTCTCAGAGTAAAATGCAGTTTTAAAATTAGTTTGAGAGGACATAATGTAAATAAAATATTGTAAATAAAATACAATAAACTGTGTAGACCCGTCATATGTTTAAACAGTAATGTTAAATACAATGTTTTATAGTTGTTCTAAAAACTCATACTTATTTTAATTAGTCATCAATTTTTAAAACTTTGTTTTGTAAAGGACACTAACAATAAATGCCATATTTTGAAGTTGTAAAATTTCAATTAAATATAGAGTAAATTACTGAAATAATTAGAGTTCTTCTCCGAATATTGTAATTGAACATAAACCTTCAAGAAATATTTCCATTTAATACTTTGATATTTTTATAGACATTTTTCACTTCTAAGACTTTCTTTGATAGTTACATTCTTAAAACACACATGATTTTAAATATTATCAATTAACTGCTTTGCTTGAGAAAGAACTTTCAGGCTACTAACAAACAGGTTAGGTTTAAACGCATGAAAATTCAAAGTATCCTCTACAAATAGTTTTGCTTAATAGAGACACTTCTATTTCTTCTGCCTAGCACGATAGACGCAAAGTCATGCTAGACATTGTAGAATTAACTATAAAACTGGAATGACACCCCTCCCCTGATTTTTATATATGCGCACGAAATTTCTGCATATCTTATCAAAAATTTTTATTCCTAATCTTTTCATTCATTTATTCATTCAAAAACAGAATGTGCAATGATCTTTGCCAGAGGTAAGTCCAGTTCCCTAAAAAATTAAATTATTTCATTCCAATTAATAATTCTTGTGTCTTATATTTATTAATAAATGCAATTTGTTCTTTTTATCTCCTTGTTATTTGGTAATCATCGTGAGGTTTCATATGAATATATTCTGAATATAATTTCTTATTCTAGATTAAAAGATGTAAACTAATATAACTGAAAAATCATTAAAATGTCCTAATTTACCTGAAAAAATAAATATATCTTTAATCATGTATTTAGTTGCTTCAAATTAAATATATAGCATTAAAATGAGTAACAAAAAACAAAACAACATCCTCTTCAAATGTCTTTTTCAATGAATCCTTTTGTAAGAAATACCATTCACATGATGTACTAAACACTATTCGTTCTTTGGCGCACTCTACAGAAACACTGAGCACCACAACACGATTTGGTGTTTACACTTCAATATTCGACCACATTTGTGTATTTGCACTCTTTGTGTTTGTGTGCAAACTAAGACATTGCACTTAAGTAACTACCTAGTAATAATATGTCAATTATATCCCATGGAATTAGAAAATAATATTGTAGCCGTATGTGGATCATGCTTATGTGACATGGCATGATATTAAACAGTGTAGGTCAGTGTGAACAATATGTATGAAATATACTCTTACATCCCAACTAGACCGGTTCTAAAAAATCTGATTCAGTGACGTATGAATAATATTGAACTCTCAGCACATAATCCGTAGATCTTAAAATGTACCTTATAAGGTAATTAATAAGCATGTTGTCTGAAACTAGACACATGTTTAGAATTATTTTATTATGATTTTCCTTATTTTGGACAATGTTTAATTTAGTACATTGGATTTTGTTCCTTTGAGAGTAAAACTCAAAACGAGTCTTCGTGGAAAGCGAGTTAAATTTGTGCATAATATATCTTGAGTTAGGTAATAAATTATAGTTTATAATTTTGTGAAGACAAGGTCACCAACTTAGAAAAAAGGGCATTTTGCGTATGATCTACAATTAGAACCTATGATATTTGTCTATATTCAAGACAAATTATACATCAAGTTTTGTCATCCCAAAAATAAAAAATTCCAAGAAATTAATAACAATGTTGAATTTATTGGTAAGGAATTTCAGGTAAGACCGATTTGTAATAAGAATTAGAATACAAGTGAAATGATTAAACATTTTTATAGAGATTCTTCAGTTCTGAAAAATACTTATTTGATGTACTAATGCTTTTATAATTTCGTAAAATTTTTTGTAGCGTAAATGAATACTTAATACATTATTATATTGTGATAGATACAGTACATTTAACACATAACTGAATACTTATTACTCCATTATCTTATATTTATAGATACACATGTAGCTTAACATATCAATACACATTGTTTACTATACTAATCATAAATTTCTATGTAAAAATCTATTACTTTGGTAATACGAAACTCATGCTTTTGGTTATATTTGTAACGTAATTTTATAGTCCGAGTACTAATGCAAAGATTCACCCGGATTCGAGAAACGGCTTTCTTACTCGACCAAGTAAGTCTTTCTTTCGATTAATGAATCACACATCTGTTTGCCAACAAACATGTGAAATGCTACATTCTTTGACAGATTTTCTGATCGGTAATCACTAGGAATAATCGGTGAACCTTCTTTACAGTTTATATTTAGCTTCATGGAAAAAGTACAAAGAGTTGGTTCATTTTTTCAGCAGAACCATTGATCAAGAATGTAGCTCGATTTTCGTTGCAAATAACACACAGGAGGGACTGTAGTTATTGGTTGACAACAACTCTCGTTGCAATCTTTTATTCATAAATGTAATTATCATCGTAAAAAGAACGGACATAGACATTTTGGAGCAGAAAAAAAGTTCGCGAAAAATACGAGTAATCGTCATTCGTAATTCTCTTTGTGACTATTTCATTAAACTAGAGGTGTGGAGAAAAAAAACGGTGCTAAACATAACTCAGAAAACATTTTCCTTCAAAGCTTTTGGGTTCGTAGGCTTCCGCAACCGGAGTCAATGTATTCTTGGCTCTCCGGGATGAGCCGCATCTCGGTTAATTGTACTAACGTTTCGGCCCTCTTGCTGTGGCCTTCTTCAGAGATATACTGCTGTATGGGCAGTATAGCTCTGAAGAAGGCTACAGCAAAATGGCCGAAACGTTAGTACAATTAATTGAGACGCGGGCTATAAAGATTTTGTTCAAGATGAGCAATAAAGAAAATACTCTCGTATAACGTTGCAATGAATTAAGTATTTTTGTTATTCTTCACAAATTATGTAGTAACAGCATAGAATAATGCTACCTCTCGCCTTTCGACCTATCTCTAAGCGATTCAAATAGGGCAATTGTAAATCCTAGGCGGCGACGTGAACGTTATCTCGGACAAGGAAATCGCATTTCTCCAAGACAGTGACAAAGCGAATGCATGCCAAAACTTGAGGGAGAAAGTTACACCAACAGGGAAATTGACAATCATGTCGAAATCAGGTTATAGAACAAACCCATACTAGCGAGTAAGTCTTTCATTCACATTTCACGTTCGTCAGCAACCTAGTGGTGCTACAACGACACATAATTTCTTGTAAATTTCTAAAATTGACATTTTTCAAATATTCAGAGTTTAACGAAAATACTCGGGTTGATATGCACTCTTTATTTCCGTGTAAGAAAATTATACAAAGAATTTGCAGCAGTTTTGAGAAATATTTCTTTTTATATATTTCAGAAATTTCAAACGCAAGTTACCCGAAAACTACTTGTTTTCTTCAAAAAATTGTATATGACCTTTAAAGAGATGATTTTCTATCAAAACCTTTGTCTGAGGCTAAAATCTGTCGTTAATTTTGTAGTTTTGAAAAACTTTTTATAATTTTCCAAAAAAATTAACGTGCGCAAAAAATGGAACTAGAAGCATATATTTTACCATTCCTGGATAGATATGATGATCATTTTTTATTGGAGCCGTTTTTGAGAAAGAAATATTGAAAAGTTTTAAAAATACCTTTATTTCGCGAAACATTACACGAAATTGTTCATATTTTTGAAAAATTTAACGCAACTTTATTTAAAGAACAGGTCGCATTAGGAGAAAAATGTCTATCTTCAAAATGCAGTGGTAGGAAAACGACTCCCAGAAGTTACTCTTTTGTACTTTTCGAAAAATCTGAGAGTACTACGAACATGCGGTCTACACAATTCTCTTTTATTCTATCCGAGATCAAAGTTCAATCAAAAAATTGGAGGTATTTTTGAGAAAATTTGAAAATGTTTTCGGAACTTCAAATAAAGTACCCTCAAAAATCAAAATATCCGTATGAAACTCCCAAAGCCTCGAGTTCGTTTACAACGATCGGGCAATATAGCTTTTGGAGAAAATCAGCTAAGCAGTTTAGGCGCTAGCATTGTCCCAAAACGGACCAACACAAATCCGTTATCAGCATCAATGTATTTTTCTCTGTCAATGACCCTCAAAACATGGGTTCTGTCTTCATCCCGTATTAGAGGACGTAATTTACTATTTATAGCAACAGGATTTATCAACTTTCGCATTACAAGAGTTCGGATATAGCTATTTCTGTCGATATTTCGCCGTTTTCCGGCGCATGATTACTTCCTCTTCTTACGACGTAAGTGCGAGAAAGTAAAAGTGATTACCGTCCACATCCGTAGAGTCGCAAGAAGTTTGTAAAATATATTCTGAAACAGTTCATATACGTCTACCAGACGTTTGATTTACAATACTGTATATTTGTTTGATGTTTGTGGGCCCGTAACCTGTCTTGGCGATTATTCCCTTTAATTTAATAAATGTTTTAGTTAGGGCAGTGAAAGTTTCGGTAAGTGGTGGTGTTTCTCCTCCATTAGCTGGTGAGATACGGGTATGACCTACTCGTCGACTTGCGGGGTATCTCCCCCAGCAGGGCCACGCCCCATCCTGGACAAGACCTAAACTCTAAACCGGTCTCCCGGAATGCGTGATAGTGTATTGCAAGTAAAGTGTAAGTGTAAGAGTGTGCAAGTAATGGGTGAGGAAAGGGCAAGGAAGATAAAAGGAGAGATCGCGCGCGGTGCGTGGACCGTTTGTCAGGGTACTGCTCCGGCATTCGCCTGGTGTTGATCGTAGAAACCACGGAAAACTACCGATCAGAGCAACCGGCTGCTGCTAGAATTCTCTTCCAGACAGCGGTTGAATTTGACTTAGCTATACAGTTGGTGCCGAAACCCGTCACCGCCGGGGTAGAAACTTACCGCGTTCCTGTCAGCTTCACTAGAAACACAGTAGTATTGATGTCTCTGTACTAAACTCAGACCGGTTTTGATTACTAACATTTATAAGTAGTAGGAGTTGTGAAACGGAGGTCCGTGAGGATCCCACTGATATGGAAGGGGCTGTTGCGTGGATACAGCCAGGGCCCTATAACTCCCATATAATGTGGTGGAGACCATTATGGTGGCGCGCTCTGCAGCATCATCTTCTTCAGAGGAACTAAAACACGAACTGCTACCAACGATACTTTAAACGTACGCGGCTACTGTGTGAGTTCCGAGGGTCGGCGCAGGCCCATAAATGTTACAAAAGATAAAGTCTATATTGCGCTAATTCTTCAGAGGTTTTTTATAAGTATAAGAAATTTATGAATAATAGTACATTTATAAGGCCACTTTCGTATTTCTCACGAAATTTAGCCAATTGTATGTGGGAAAGTTGCGAGCCTACCTGCAGCTGCACTGCGGACACTAAGCTGCTTATATATGTAGAGACTCGAGCTTGTCCCCAGTTTTGATTAGAGAGTTGTAGGGCCCTGGCTACGTAGGGAGAGGCGGCGCGTAGGGCTTTTTTAAGCGGAGGCAGCGCCGCGCCGCCGGATGGCGGTGCGGGGCGCGGCGGGGGGCAGAGGGGGCTCTAGGGCGTCGGGTGCGTCGTCGCAGGCCCGGACGCCCCGCGTCGCGGTCGCGACGCTGTCGCGCGTCGCGACGGCGCTGCCCTCGTGCGGGCGTCTGGCGAAGTTGAGCCTCCGTTGGCGTCGTGGTGGGTTGACTGCGTAGTTCCTGTTCGAGATCGTTTTACTTGGATATTAATGTGGCGATTTGCGGTTTTTGATGAGCTGGCTCTTGTTTATGTAGTTGGTGGCTACGTTGTGACTTAATTTTTGGTATTGAAGTTCCCGATTGGATAACTGCGTCTTAGTTGATCGTACGTTCAAAGACAATCTATAAACGTTAACGCGATGAACGTTATTTTCTTATCTATTGTTTACAGACGTTCATAAAATATGCAACTTTATATTGTGTTCTGAATGTCTTTGGACTTACTAACGTTTGTTTCATGAATTCATCTTGGTTTCTTACCTCACAAACCTTATAAAATTTGGGGGTACTTTACGTAAAGTTCCTGGGAATTTTCAAGATTTTCTCAAAAACGGATCGGAATTTTTGCTTTAAATTTATAGTTAACATAGAGTAAAATACACTTAAAATGGTGAAATAGGACCGATTTTCGCGTTTTCCTACAACTACAAAATTGAAGACAGAGGTTTTTCTTGAACGGTCATGAACTTTTCTTCGAACATTGCAGTAGTGTAAGAGCAATATTGCGTGCAATATTTGCAATTTTAAAACATTACAAAACAAGATTTTCCTGAAAACGGCTCCAAATTCTTTCTTTAAACTTTTGGTAGAGATAGTGCAAAATTTACTCTATGAGATGACATACAAGCCATTTTGCTTTATTTTTTTATTTGTTGCGAAAATCACAAAAATGTAATTTTATTTGTCTCTGACGCCGGAAATATTTATATTAGCAGCATTTTGTTGATATAATTGTATTTATGAGTACTTGTACTTTGCATAGCTCTGAATAAAGTTTGTTGAAAACTCAACCGTTTTCTGTGAAATTAGCTCGAAATTCCGCATGTTCAGAAACGCTCAAACGCCATTTTCCCAAAAACGGCTCCAAAGTTTTTCTTGAAACTTTTCTAAGGGATAGTACTAATTCAATAAGATGTAAAGTTGATTTCGGGATATTTTTTGTTTTTTCTAAAATTACACTTATTTATTTTTTGAAAGATCTCTCGTGTCTTTAGTATGCACATTTCCATCAATTTGTAAACATTATTGTATTTGTAACTGGAAGTGCTTGAAATGAACTCATGTGAAGTTTTTTGGAAACTCGCACATATTGTGGCGCTTAAATGACAGATTTTTAAAAACTGATTCAAATTTTTTAAAGAAAATTGCCATTTATAACAAAGTTTTACTGTTCTTTAATGATCTTACAACAATATTTCCACTCTACAATTAGGAAAACGAAGAAATTAAGAAAATGTCAAAAAAATGTACTTTAAGTGGCGATAGAAGGAAGCTGGCAAGTGTATGTGGCAAGTCCGAGTAGCTAGCCGAGACCAAAAGAAATAGGAAATAAATAAGGGGAAGTCTGTTCCATTCTGAAGCACCACTTTTTTTATTCAGTATTTTATCCAACTTCAAGCATCGTTTCTAATGCGATTTTGCTTCCTTATGAATCTCTCTTGCTATGTCCTAAGTGTGACTTTTTATCTCGTTTTTTATCAATTTGATTTTTCTCTTCTTCACTTTAACAGGTTTATTCAATCCTTCCAATTCCTTTTGAAAATGTCATCTTGTACAATACATAATAATTTCCCATGGTTGCAAGACAACTTCTGTGCTTATCGTTTCTAAGTTAATTCTGTCTTTATGCATACTTTCCCGACAATCTAGTATTCCTTACTACTTTCTACCTGAAATAAGATGTGATATTTTTTTCTCTCAAAATTTCTTTGATATATTTAATACTTTTCATTTGCTTCAAATACTTCTGTCGACAATAAACGAACGCAAAAGGGAAAGTATTACTCGGTATAAATATCGAGGCATAAAGCATTTATGAATACATTTCTTTCTGAGTGGTCATACACTTTTCTGAAGACATGAAAAATGACTCTTTCTACAGCCCTTCTCTGTCGTGAAAGTTGAGTGTTACGTGATGCAGTAAAAGACGTCAATAGAGACAGTGAAGAATCGAATTTTGTGAAAGCTTATGAGAACTTATTGTAGAGCTGAATGCGGGAAGAAAAATTGATTGTCACTTAGTTGTTACCTATAGATGAATTATGTGTTATTTAGTACCTTTTGCAATTTGATAGTTTGTGGAATCGTTTGATTCTGATCAACAGACATTCGATTAGTTTCAGGAAACCAACAAAATTGGTATCCATTATTTCAATTATTATCTGGCTACAGTCAATTTACTCATAGGCTCACTTTCACTACAATCATTTCAAAACAATTCCATTACAATAGTACTTTCACTGAATTTTTATTTGTTTCACGATTAGATTCGGCGGTAAATCGAAATTAAATTCTGAATTATTGTAATTGCGTTTTATTGTTTGATCATAACTCCAGAATTATTTCGCATGAAATTTGATTGCTGTTCTGAGGAAATGGCCGCCTACGTTTCAAATTTACTTGTAACAGTTTACTTTCGAAATAAAAGAAATCCATTTTGCGATCAGCCGCCTAAACTATTACATTTTTTACGTGAGTTGTGACGTAGGTTCACACACAGTAACTTGCTGGTTAAAATTTAGGATATCTAACTGAAATCTGTGAAATCTTCGTGTCGTTCATGCGTAGAATTTCATTATCATGTATTATGCGTTTGTTGAAGCTTCTCGTGATCGGACAATTCTCATTGAATATCGGTGGGATTTATTTTACCAACGAAGTATATGTCATCTTGCTTAATCTTTACCTACGCAACTAACTTAAATAATAGATTGTGAGTTACTTTTGGAAGGAGGTACTTTCCATACAAATCCATTTAAGAAGTCGCAAAAGACAGAGTAATTCTATCGAGTCTAATCAATTTTTTTTATACATGCATACAATTTACCGAATAATTCGTAAGTGCCGGATGTGCTTGAATTAACAAGTCTCTTCGAATAGCACCGTAAACCTAGCGTTAGTTGGTTCGAGTTCGGAATTGTAGTGGATTTGGTTGGTTATGTAGTTGTTAAATTAAATAGATTCACTCATTAGCTAGCAGGCACGGTCAGCGTATCGATCCAAACCTGAGAATTCATGCAATTGAGTCGACACCGACAACCGATGTGTCCTTCAATGAATTCCATGCCATGCTGGTGTAGTCTTTACAATTTAGGCCTGACCACGGCCTGACCCAAGAGGTCGAAATTGTTAAACTGGTAGCCACGTAGCGATCTGAGACAGATGGAATACGAGTTCGTATCCCGCTGGGATAAGAATATTTTCCCTTGTGTTGCGATTTGGTAGAAACTCGCACCTGCCATGCATTCCATCCTTATAAACATTAATAGGCGGTTTAGGGCATCTATTGATGTCACTGGAGTGCCTCAGATCGACATTTTTCAACGAAAATATGCATTTAGGACATTGAACTGTTGTGTAATATTCTTAAAGTTCTAAATCAGTTCTTCTATTAGGGACCCAGAAATTGAGAAGATGTTAAAAAATATACATTAAGAGTTAATAGACGACCTCTAAGAAGACGGTGCAGCTTCATAAAAACTCTGGACTAAAGGGATTATCAAATTAATTAGTATGAAAAAGTTTGTTCCATTCTGTAACACCAATAGTTTCCTTTTTTTGTTTAAGTAAGGAGTTACCGTTTCATTGTTTAGGACATTTCTTATTAGAAACCTTTTTGATTCTTAGCAATAACTAGAAGAGGTGGCTCAGATAATCGACTGATGTCACTGCAGTTTCTCTGGCCGGAAGTTCAGAGATTTGAGTCCCGACGGTGGCAGGACTTTCGACACTAGCTTATCAGCTAGGTCAAATTCATTCGCTGTCCGGAGAAGAAATCTTGTGGCTGGCTGCTTTGATCTATACTTTTCCGTGGTTTCTCCGATCAACCCCAGGAGAATGCCGGCGCAGTACCCAAACAAACGAGCAACGGACTTCGCGCAATCTTTCCTACCTCTTCCCTGTCCTATCCTCACCCCTTACTTACACACACGTAAACTTCCATGCAGTACACTTCCACACAAGCTGGGAGACCGGTCGGGAACTTAGAGCTTGCCCCGGTAAAGGCGGTGCCCCGTTGATGGGAGATACCTCGTTGTGGGAAAACTCCGCTAGCTGAGGAAATGTCGGCGGCAGATCTCGTCATCCATCGGAAAAATGTCACCGCAACATCCCAGGGGGGGGTAATGGGGCTAATGAACTTAGTAGTTGCGCCCTACCTACCACCAACCAACCATCTTAGTAATAGCTTCGTCTTTCGACGCTTAACGGAAGCTTAGAAAAAATGGAAAACATCGCAATGTGTAATCACTTTGAGGAAATTCTGGCGTTCTCTTACACTTAGGCCTGCACGTATACACGTTTACTAACTCAGTATTAGTATCAGCCAGTAACGTCTTTGACTCAATTACTTAAAAGTTTATTGCACATGTTCTCTAATTATTCCGTCATTCCTGCAAATCAATAAACGAAACCCAACGAGAGGTAGAGCTCAAAGAACGAAGATTCCATTTATATCCTTTAAATATGCATTGGGCGTAGCAATTGCTCTGGTAGCAATTGTATTAATATGGAGTTGGTCAATCGCAGATTCATTGAGGAATATTGCATTTGAATCAAACATGTGTTTCAAACGAAAATGAACAAAAGGGCAAGGAACAAGAAATGTCATCAGTATGTGGAATATTAAAAAAATTGAAAAAAAATGTGTTTGTGTTATTACTGTTATTATCTTGCGTTCTGAATTCACTTTATTCGTAGGATGTGGCATAATAATGGGAATGTGTTGTGGGGATTAAAATAGAAATGCAATTTCGTGTCATCTTTACCTCCATTTATATTAACATATCGTTTAAGGTAAACAGCTTACTCATTACTATCAGAACAGCAGTCATCATAATTTAATTTGTAGATCATCCATTAATGTAGCATAGTTTAATTCTTGTTTTTTTAAGCAGCAGAGCTAATGAAGATGATATGATGGAATCATTAAAAAATGCTCATCGTTAGACATTTAAACCTTTCTTTGTAATTCATTCTAGACATAAAAATTGTGGTTCGAATTAAAAGAGCAGCGTCATTGTTTTCTTTAATCAACCAATATGATTCTAATCCGCATTTTTTGTATTTACTTTGTAATAAATTCAGTGAAAGATAAAGAAAACAATAGCTAAACTAATTGTTGTCCAATATTATCGATATTTGTTCAAAACATGCCGGCTTTAATTTAGAGTGTTTCTAATATCTATTGAATTGCATGACAGAACGCGATACAACATTCACATCGAAATCATTCTGTGGCACAGATTACCATATATTTTTTGTTTTTTAAAAAAGCTATATAATACATGTAACGCTTTTTTAAACGATGAAGTTGCAAGAAAACTCTCTTCCTTTTTCTGCCAGAATTTTCTTATGAAACTCAGAAAATGAATACACACGAGTCACACAATTCCATCTCTATGTATAAGCTTAGTAGTATATGACCATTGTCTCAGTAAGACAATTAGAACCCGAGCAACCAAAAAAGTGTTTATATAGCATTTCTAAAGTCCCCGTGTTACAAATGCAGTTAGCTGTGCCAGAAGCCGCTAAGCCTGAAGATCCGGCACAGCTGACGCGAGGCTGCCTCCGACCGCGGGGTCACTGGGTTCGAATCCCGTCTCGACCTTGGTGATTTTGTTTTTGCGGTTTTGCCCAACAGATCATCTTACAATTAAAACAATATAATTGTCGCTATGACGACCAATGTTGTGGAAAAGCACGTTAAGGAATATCATTTATAGACATTTTTAAAATTACAACATTTCCAAAGAAACTTGGGAAATCTATAAAAACTTACAGCACTAAGACTCTGCGATGAACTGAAACCTTTACATTCGACTCGCCAAAACGGCTCTGAAATTGTCAAAATAACATGACAATCCACCAAGATTACTTTTATCAACGACCGCAAAAAATGCCAACCGCCAGCTGGCAAAATCCGATTCATCCGCTTCTAAAATGTCAATTACTTGGTGCAAGTAATTTGCGTTTTATAGTCGGATCAATACAATTTTTGGTAGCAAGAGGTTTCTCTGGTCTAGGCTCTGTTTTCATTTATTTTCCACGCGTGGGAGTAAGCAAGACATATGGCGAGTATAACGAATTCCCATCTCCACATCTGTCAGAGCTTTTTCTTTCGTCACTCAACTGGAGCAATTTTGTATTAGAAAGCTGCAGATCTATTTTCGGATCGATCCTGAATCCAACCCTGGATTGCTCCTTGGAAAACTAACACGCTGCCTACCAACCACTGAGGGTTATACATATATGAAGATTAATTTAAACAAATGTGGGTGGTCTAAGTACCAAGCGGGTTTATTCAGACCACTAGCACAACGGTATACGGTACTTATTTAAAACTGTTCATAACGACAATGCTTTCTTCAGGGGCCGGCACCAGTCTGCGTTGCAAGTGGCGCTGGAGCACATCTCTTGAAGTGTCCGCAAGCTCCCGGAGTCGAACGACCTTCGTAAAGCAGCACTAGCTGCAGTTATCGAGGCCGTTGCCTTCGCCGTTAGCGCGACACTGCCCGCCACCGCCGACTCCATCGCCGATTGCGTCACCAGAGCCACGTTAACGACTCGCACGCCGGCGATAGCTCCAAGTCACCCACACAGCCGCCCACGCCGCGGCACGTATTCAACTCTGAAGGGGGGGCAGCTGATCGGAAAGAAATGAAAGAAGAAAGACGTAGAGATGGAATTAAAAGAAAGAAAATGGAATGAACAGAAAGGACTCACCTGAAAACTTTGGAGATACTATGAAAAGAAAAAAATCCTAAATAAAAAATAAAAATATCAATCCCCACGCTCAACACAAAGAAAATAAATGCATGGACTTTCTGAAAGGAATAAAAATTGAAAAGTTGCCGAAAGGAAACATTCATAAATATTTTTTCAGATTAACAAAGCTACCTTCTCACAATCTGTTGTTAATATGGAGAAGCGGTGTAATGTTTACATTGCATATAAAAATTTTCGTGTTTTCGTTACTCACCAAAACGTGTGAACCCAACAACATTTCTCTCTACACTTAAGCATTTTTTTATTAACCAATGAACAATACTATACAAATAGAAAGGAAATATAATAAAGAAACAATGTAACACGTGGTAATTCAAGAAAAAATGGAAGAGAGAGTTACTAAAAGAAAACAAAATAAGGGAGGAGGTATATGAATAGATCGTAAAAAAGAGCAGTGAAAAAACAATAACGAATTCAGAAGCCAGAGTGGAGCAGATGATGCTGCCTTTGTTTTGTTTCGAGTGTTTCTTCTGATGGAAAACTCGAATAAAGAAGATGAGGAAGGGAAAAGACATGCAATTTTTTAAATCTGCAGATTCAGATGTACTTCGGTTTTTGGCCGTATTCGTGTTCATAAGTGCACTTGGTTTTATTTGAGCAAAATATTTGCAGAAAAAACAGGGCTGTTTATAATCTTGTATCATGTATTATGCTAATGTAGTATGAGCTTCATATCACTGATTCTCCAAAATTTAAAATTATTTTAGATTCATAGGGATTCAAGTTAGCTATGTCGATGAGATTAATTTCTGGTAAAATCAAAAAATGAACATAAAAACGAATGTAGAGGTGATTTGACAAAAGTATTAAAGAAATTGAAGTCCGCGGTGGCAAATCCCGAGCACCTTACTGACTTTCAAATGATTGATTAGTGAGAACGGGCGCGTCAACAGCTACGTTCGTTAGTCCCGTAAGTGCATTGAATGTTTTTTTACCGAGAGGTAGTGATCTTTCTCCTCTGGGTGGAGAGATCCAGTGCCGACCTCCCTCCTGCTAGCGGAGTTTTCCCTAAGCAGATTAATAACTGCTTGAAATTAAATAATACGGTTGGATTAATCAGGGCTGATAAATTGCACACGAGAACTCAAGTAAATTAAATAAAATTCTGCTTTCCACTTGATCTTACAAATAATAGGGAATTAGTAAATGATAAATTAACAGTGCTGCAAATGCAAATTATTGGATGATTTATTGCTAATTAGCTATAATGATGACATGATACCACTGTCGTTGAACATGCACTCTTGAGCACATGAGAATATTATTCGAGGAAAAATAATTATGTACAGCTTGACTGTTGGGTAACACAGATAAAGGAGACATTGCAGCACGCGCGTGATATTTATTGTTCACCTTCCATTAATGAATAGTTCATTAACAAATACAGGTTGCCAGTGCAAAAATGTACTACGGCAAATCAGAGAGAAACTTAATAAGCAGTTTCAATGTGCGCGAGTTTCGTGCGAAACGTCCAATTCACTAATAGCCTCGCAATTGTTCATGTTTAATTAGTTAATTAACAGAATATTACTGAGGTCACATGAGTACAATGCAACTTACAGTCTGGTGATTGAGTCGAATGTAGATCTGACAAAGCTATTATTGCAGGCACTCTCCTAGTTTACTGAACACTGAACAGTTAAATAAGTGTGTAATTACATGTTTGGCACGGAGAAGAGCGGCGCAGATCCGCTCGGTTGTGAAAATTCTCTCCAGAATGAATTCGTCCGGTGAGAGCTGTTGGTCTGAGAACGGTCTTCACGACACGGAAGCCAAGTAACCAATGAAAGGTTGCATAAGATTTACAACTTTATTTTAAAAAAAATTAAGTTGTAAATCTTATACAACCCCTAATCTTAATCAACCTATCTTCTTGAGAAGTTAGGTTCATTAAGAAGTTAGATTGATTAAATCTTGGTGAGCGTAGTAGTTAATTAAGGGGAGTCGAAGGTGCCTATACTACCCACATTCAAATGCGTAGTTTTAGGTACTTTCCATAATTTTGGAGAAAATATTCCTTGTATATCGAAATATGTAACTTAGTAAGAAATGGGTTCTAAAGTTTCAGAAAAAATTATCATATTTATCGTTGGATTTTTGCATGTCACGAACAAAACAGAGCGTATACAGATATATTCATAACTGTCAATTTTTTAATCAAAGAATTGACGTCTTCCCCCTAGTTTTTCCATTACTTAGTTTTGTAATACCAAGTGTTTGTTTCAATTTTTTGAGTCTCACCCTCATTCGCTTTTGAATGTGCCTTATGCATTTGAACTTTTGTATAGTAATATCTGTATATTATGGTTTGAATTCTTCCATACACCTGAACCCTTCAAGGTCACCATTATCAAGATAACCACATGGTGTTCGATAATATACATATCGAACACCATATCTAAAATCCAAACTATTGAACCTCGCTCACATTCAGTGAATATATTTATAAAAATAATAATATCGCAACTTTTAGAGTGCGTAAGCCAAACATTTTAGTTACATTTTGAAGGGCAAAAATTAAATTATTTTTAAAGGCAAAAAACAAACAAACAACAAAGTCGATATTTTTGAGGGGTGGACACTCTCCGGATCCCCTTGGTTCACAATGTTGTGCTGAGGTCTTTTGACTTGACACTGCTGTATGAAGTTTTACGACTCGAATTGCATACGATGCTGGATTTAGTCTTGCGAGAATTGCTGCAGGACGCACATTGTCCTTTTGAAGGGTTCTGCACAGGCAGGGAGGCGTCGCTGGTAGGGCGACGGGCAGGGCGGAGACACGCCAGTTCTCGGAAGGGCCGGCGATGCGTAGGCGGAACGCTTGTCGAAGCAGCGGTCTGATGCTAGGCACAAACTTACGAATATGAACAGCATTGCCTCAGACGAGATACATGTCTGGTGCAATGAATAATTGAATAAATCATTACAACGGGACCGAGTAATATATACGAGACTGACAGGCATGACAAGACGCAAATTAGGATGCACATTTAAAAATTGTAAGCGACAATGTTGTGGCTGAAATAATAGATTACTCCGGCAGATCTCAAGGAGTGAATGAGAGTCAGATATATTTGTAGTGAGCTGAAAACATTGCAATTATCATATATATTTGGAAATACACTTCACCCGCATGACAGCTCCCACCAACGTTATCGAAACTGAATAAAAACACAAAATATCTCTAAATCGTTTTCTTCTTAAATATAATTACATATCGAATAAGTTTGTTTACAATCGCGTTCGTGAAATAGATCTTCCTTAATTCATCTTAAAACCTGGCGTCTCAATGGGCAATGTAGTTATTTTCTATAAGTGTGGTAAAAGCGGCATTTTATTGTGTGAGAACAAAATGTGGTGACACGTGGCTGATAAGCCAAGTGTAATAACCCTACGAGTAAAATAAAATCACGGATGTCATACACTATTTTTAGATAGTCTTGCTGGCTTTCATTTTAGTTTAATTCAAGTAAACCGATTAATAGTGCAATGTTACACAAAGTAGTAGCTCATGCGGTCAAAATTTTGTTTTCTTTATTCCATTTAAAGTTTTTTATAATCATTGGAGCATCGTGTCACTTAAAGCTCTATTGCAAAAAATTGATGTTGTGGCACACTGTACGTTGTCTCAATGAAACCGCTTTTACCAGACGCTAAAAATATTTTAGGCAACTTTAAGCAATCATTTTAAGATCATGTAAAACGAGCTAACTTCACTTTTAAGCAATGGTCCTATAAGTGAGATGGTGCTCCAGTGTTCAGGTACATCTATGAATGCAACAAAAAAAAAACAAATTACATTTGTCTGATGAGCTACAACTTATCTTAATGTACCTTTAAGTGATTTGTATGCTTAAATTAACATGAAATAAAAGTCAGTAATGATGTACAAAAATAGGTGTGAGACGTTTGACAATATTATACTTTTCAGGGGCACGCGGGTATTGCAAACTGTCCAGTATAATTATGATAACGAATAGTTTTTTCAAGTGACACTGAATTTTGTTCTGATATAACATTGTGTCTTCTCCTTAAGTAAGGGAAATCTATAAAAGAAGTATGTATCACTCATTAATTGCACATTTGTCAGCAAAGTGTCTCAGAGAGATTTTGCTCATTATATCGGTTGAGTTAAGAACAAAGCCGCGGACTCAGCCGGGACTCTAACTAGGGCTCGAGTCCAGTCAGTGGATTTTCGAGACTAGCTAGATCGGATTCAGCTGGTGTCTGGGAGAATTCTAATATTCGGCTGCCGTGATCGGTAGTTTTTCGAGGTTTCGCCGATCAATATCAGGCGAATGCTGGAGCAGAACCCTATCAAATGGGCCACAAACTGCACACTTCTTTTTTTCATCTTTGTTCTCCTATCCTCACCTCTCACACCCATCTACATACACACACTTACATACACTACACTATCGTACAGGTCGGGAGACTAGTCTGAAACTTTCAGTTTGTCTCGGCTGGGGCGGTATCCCGTTAAGGTAGATATCTGATTGTGAGAAACCTTGTAAGCCGACAGAGTCCGATGCAGGATCTCACCATCCAGTGGGGAATGAAAACCTTCCCCGCTCGTGAGAAAAGATGATACTACACTTATGGAGCTATTGATCATGTCAGTTACGCGCTAAGGAACACTGAAATTATTAATCAGACATTAGAGCTTGCCCCGGGTGGGGACGTGTTCCGCGGAGGGAGATACTTCGAGGAGAAAATCCTCTGCCAGTCTACACTTCGGTGGTGAATCTCGCCATACAGTGGGGTAACCTTCAGATATAAAACATTCATTCTACCAATGGGACTGTTGTTCACAGCTGTATACGAGGCTGGACACAGCAATTAATAATTTTGATCAATGCAATGTCCAGAAAATAGGGTTAAAACGTATCGTTTAGAATTATCTCTTCCCTCTTGTGAAGTAGTGAAATACGCTCAACTGTTTTCTCAATTGTGAACCAATAGTAAAACTTAATGGACTGAAAAATATTCATTGGTCTCTATTCGATGTTAATCCCAATTTTCACCTGCATTGAGGATGAAAGAATTTGCATTAAGGTATTCAACTATCCGAAGGTGTATTAATATTCAATGAGAGGTTACAAAAAACATGTAAATGTACAAATGTAAATGTGGAATTAATTATGCCAATCAATGAATGTGTAATGTACGTGATGTAATCTGCATTTATATGATAAACAGTAAAATTAACAAATTTTCAGCTTACTAAAGTAATCTTAAAAAATCATTTTTGAAGTTAGTTTGAAACAATACTGAAATTATTTTGAACGGTTTTTGCAGTGAGTAAACTTTCAAAACATAAATATCTGATGGAGATGATACTTGGGAGAGTGTCAATTGTATTCATAAAACATATTTTAAAAAAATGAATAACTCAAAGAGTTACATTTATTTTCCAATCAAATGCATATAGAAAGAAATGCAATGATTAATTGGTGTTTATCATAAACAAATAGAAACGTATTAATATTCGATATTGTAGTTGTGGGAAGGCTTTGACAAATGTTTAATTTTTGCACGTTTCAAAAATGAACATGCTATTGAAATTATAATTCTGGAATTTTTATGACCGTACTTTACCGTACTCGAAAACAAACGAAAAATGTTGGTGCAAGAAAGTTTTGAAAATGTCGTTGAGACTTCTTGTAAGATACCTTTACAATTCAAAATATACGTTTTAAATTCAAGACCTAGTGACATGAGTTATATTCATTCAAAAATGTCTTTTTTACGTAAATTTTGTGGATGTCCTAGTGTTGTTGGCAGTCAGACGGACAAACGAATTGTTGAAAACTACGTGTTTGGTATCAAGGACCCATACAATGAGGATTGGGGCTACACAATTTACGAGGGATGTAATTTATTAGATATTCGAGTAAGAATCACGAACTTCTTCGATATCAGGGATTCGCAATGACAGTTTTTCTGTCAAAAAATCGTCACTTTTCGCTGCAGTATTAGAATTCTTGCTCTATACTTCGTAAGTAGTATCAATGCCGGAGCAGTACCCTAATAAACGGATCATGAAGCACATGCGATCTTTTTTTCCCTTCCCTTGTCCTGTTATGCCTTACTTACACACATGCACTCACTACACATGCCGGGAGACCGTTAGAGAGCTTAGAGCTTATCCCGGTTGGGGCTGTGCCGCGCTGGTGGGAGATAACTGGATGAGGAAAATCCCCCTAGCTGACGGGTAGGACAGCGCCTGGCGGGAAAAGATCGCCATCTCCTCCCGAAGGAAAAGCACTACACTTACGGATCTAATCGCTTTAGCAGTTGACGCGCCAGGGATTCGTCAAAGTCTTATTCAAGAAAGTAAAAAAAAAGAATTTTATAATTTACTTTTTATGAACCTTTCACGGATTATTGACGACGTGGCAGAAAACAGGTGGCTGGCTTTAACTGGACTGGTTAAGGGAAATGATATTTGGTGTATCTTCGATTATCGTTTGTTGGAAATGTCGTTTGAAATGAAATGAAGATGTTTATTGCGGTGGTCTACCAGCCATTTGGTAGTGTTAAGGATGATGTGGTCAAGATATTCAAGGTAGAGTTGCCTTCGATCCCCGACCCTTTGTTCAAGGTATTAGGTAAGGTAGGTTTCATCCGTTTGAGCGCCTAGTTTCTCTATTTGTGGGGGGATGCGTGTGTAGCTCACATCAGTTTTTTAAGTATCGTAAAGTTTTCTGACAGTCATGTCTAAAAAAAAGTCCTTTAGATCTCCCGAATTATCATTTTAATGGTTTAATGGATAACGTGGTGATTTCTTTCCTGTACACTCTGCAATCAAAAGATGAACACTCCTAATCGAAAATGTTGTTTAAGACAGATCTTCAGATATTTCTTTTTTTTTTGAAAAATGTTTTACCTGTAATACATTTTGCCTGATGCATACGTTGAAAGTTAGTAACATTTTTACCATAATAAATTGATTAATACATTCTACCGTAATGCAATGTTTCACAAGTATTTGACTCTTCGTATCTTCTTGATAATCGGTATTGCAGATGATTTCTAAATTTGCTTTCTCAATTGTGGCATCATGAACAACAGATGACCCACCGTCCAAATATGGTGGGAATTTGGAATTATCTTTCATAGTATCATCTGGCTTACATGCTCTCTAACGCAGCTCATAAACCAACTATCGTGTCGCAAGCTCAAAACATTGTAATCCTTGTAAGTGTAGGGTAGTAATGTTGGTAGATTTGAAAAAGTGCCACGTTTCACTATTCAACTGTTTATTCCATAATTTCATCACAAGATACTGTAAGATTAGATGGAAATACAGATTTCTCTATTCATTTCGGTGGATACTTTTCTCGATAGGGAGTAATTTAAAAAAACAGAATATATGGCTGTGAGAGAAGGAAAAGCCAAAACCTTGGGGATTTATCACGGACTGGCAGTGAAATATTGCTAAAATATTATATACGTGGGTATGCAAATAGCAGCAAATTGTAGTAGTACTCACTCTATTCTGTGTATATTATTAAGGGATAGAGTAGCTACGAGGCAATTGCATCTCTTGCCATAGAAAAACTCTTGGGGATGAGTGTTAAGAGAATGTTATATAGGGCTATAGTAAAAAGTATTGCCACATATTTGTCTGAAGGTTGGAAAATATTTAAAAGCAATAAGACGAAATTTACAACAATGGAAATAAGCTGTTGACGTCGATGCTGTATCGATTAAATTACACAAGCTGGTAGAAAATGATTATTTTAAGTTGATAAGTATTTTATGCGTTATTAAATGTATAACACGTCTCTTCAATGATATTGCAATTTATTCTTGGTCCGGCCTCCTCCTCCCCCTCCATTGTGTGTCCAGTACCGGTTTAGATTTCGTGTACCGGAATGACATTGCTATGCCACTCTTACGCCTGTTGAACACTGTCAGATTTTTATAAAACGATATTTAGGAAAATTACATAAAATGTTTTATAAAACATTTCATAAAATACGTATGTTGTACATGGCCATTTTTGTTCGAAAAACTATTTAATTTGCCATCCGTGAGAATACTGGGTACTAACATTATTGTTTGGCCTCCTCTATTTGTATTACTCTCAATATAAACGCCATTGACAATATACTACATACGGAGTTACTTCCGATATTCATCTGAATGCCCACTTTCCTAGACCATTCAGAGGAAACATCTTTTGTCATTTCGATGCTCGTATTTATCTTCTTTCGAGGAAACTTACCTAAACTATGTTCAAACGCAAAACGTCGTACTTTGTCATGTGAGTTTCATGGTTCTTCCGCCAGTAGCGCTGCTCGCGAACGCCATTGGCGTGTACTGATTGGTTGCGGTGTAACATTATTTTACCGTGTGAAAGCCATATTTTATAAAATATACGTTTTTATGAAACGTTTTATAAAACAATTTTACAGAAAATGTCACCGTGTACAACAGACGCCCGAGGCATAATTCGAGTTATTATTGCGAGTATAATTTAAAGCGACCACCTACTCGAATAGCGCACAATATTTATCAAAAACTCCACTCTTTCTCGTGCTATTTGATCTTCAATTTAGGCCGCAAAGCTTCATACCCGCGTATCAAATCCAGATATTCCTAAGAGCCATTTAAACCTCCCTAATTCCTAACAACTGTCAATTGAATTAAAATTGAAATTATCTGCAATTTCGCTTATTTAATTTATCCCAAAGTATATTACGTTCTTCTGAATAATAATAATAAAACCCACTGCTTGTGGATTGCTATTTCCTAAAAGCTGCAAACTGTGCATTGCATTATTAACCTACTCGAAGGACAAAGTTTGTCGAACGAGGAAAAATAAAATTAAAAAAGAGCGCACTTTGGGTAGTGCAGCACAGATGACATGGTTCCAGGCGGGGCGTTCATGTCACTTGGCTTCAGTACCTGACGAGTGGAACATGTGGCTTCTCGATATTAGTCGGTGTCCGTGTCCCAGCTCGTACGCTTGACCGCAGCCCGTGCTGATGCTAGCGGCACCGCTTCGAACTATCTACTCACGCCGGAGTTGCTCGGTGGCAACACCCGTTACCGCTGCACGCTGGGAGGACGTAGGTTTCGAGTTCGGATGATGCTGCATTTGGGTCTTTTGCATCCGGTTCGAATTTAATTACCGTCTAGAGAAGATTTTTAACGGTCAGCTGTTCAGATCGATAGTTTTTCGTGTTTTTTTCTTCGATCAGCACCAGGCTAATGCCGGAGCAGTAACCTAACAACCTAGCCAAACCATATCGATTTGTTATACCCAAGATCGAGAGTTGTTGATCAAACCCCATCAAACTCGTGATTATTAAGAACGAGAAAAAATCCTTCGCACGCCTTCCTTCCGATGAAAAATAACGCCGGCTTTCATGTTGTAGATTTACTGGATGTAAATGGTCACCAATCCTAAAACAAGTCTCTGAGATAGTTATAAATCTTCTATTTCGTCGCCCGAGTGTTGTTGCTAGACGACGAAAGGAACGTAGCGGAGTTTGCGAAGTCAGGCGGATGATGATGTTAGCATCGCCACGTAAATCAAGGTATCGTTGATTGATTTTATTTTGATTGAAATGATTCGGACAGAGGAAGTTGGTCGTAACGTAATGGGTAACGCGTCCACTTTCCACTTCACCTGCTGTTGGGGCTCGGATTTGATGACCAGGCAGTCCATATGAAATTTGTCGTGGACAAATAGGTCGATGGATTGATTATTTGTTCTATTAATGTGTTGGGTACAATCAACTACTATGGGCATTCGTTCCGTTAGAGCTGAAGGCGTTATCGCGAGAGGTAGCGGTGACCTCATTTGTGATAGATGGCACGAACCGGCAGCAACCTTCAAGTCGACTTGCAGGGAATTTCCTATGAAAGACTACTAATGACTTAAGTAGTTTAATGGCCCATAAACCCGAATAAATAAAAAAATTAAAAAGTGTGGTAAAACGTTAGGTCTGAGGAACTACCTTATTCCAAGTACTATCAGAATTTGGGTTCATCTACTCAGACGTGAGACAGTTATGGATATAAATATTTTATTTTGAGTTTTCTAATACGTTACTCAGCGAGTGATGGTATATAAGATGTAAACACATTGAATGGGAACTATATGGAAGGGATGCTAATCTCACCAAGAGACTTCAAATAGCTGTGACGCTCATGGTGTAACGAAATTTGTTTGCCCTCTTTCCCTGACTTTCTTCCTTCCGTCTTTACTTTCTTTTTCTTCTTCTTCCTTTTTCTTTCTCAAAGTATCTCTGTTTCTCTCTCTCTGTCTCTCTCTGTCTCTCTCCTCTCTCTCCTCTCTTTCCTCTCTCTCCTCTCTCTCCTCTCTCTCCTCTCTCTCCTCTCTCCTCTCTCCTCTCTCCTCTCTCCTCTCTCTCTCCTCTCTCTCTCATCTCTCTCCTCTCTTTCCTCTCTCTCTCCCAATAAAATGTATAAAATGAGTATGGTGTTGCTGCTTTGTGGGTAGTCCTCACACTTTTAAGTGTTCAGGTGGGGTAATGGACGTGAATGTATAAAAAGTAGCTTTTGCAATACACTAAAAGCAAGTCAAACAAGTATTTACAGGACCAAATATTCGCAGGGTGTTAATAAGTATTCATTTGTTAATATGAAGCAGTCTTAATTGACGAAACTTTCAATTAGCATTGAAAACAAATTCAAAAAAACTAAAGAGTCATTTAAACATTAAATTAATCATTGGATTTTCATTTTTTAATATATTATGTGACACATTATTTAACAAGTGTTCGAATCATTTTCTAATGATTTGTAATTCAAAGAAAATTTTAACAATACTTATGGTTTTAAAGTTTTTAACGATACTTAATAAGAAATATTAAAATCATGTGTTCTCCAATAATACCTTAATTCTTCGAAACAACTGGATTCATTGAAAAAGACATATACTTTTTAGATGTAATAAAAAGTAAAACAAGTATTATACAAGTTTCACATGGCACGAGTATTAAAATAACTGTAGTTTGGTTTATTTTAGATTCATATACGCAATTACACCACCTAAAGACAAAAGAAATAAATTAATATAAAGTTTACCAGCCAATTCCCTTACAGCGTCTCTTCTAACATTATTTAACTTTTATAATTATTGAGTTCGAATTTCCAGTGTTATCTTTCTTGAGAGGTATATTTAATTTATTGAATTCACATATAATGCAGTTTTCATTCACTACTTGATTCGCCGACATACAACAAAACATGATTATAAAATAATAAGCATCAATAGAGTGAAAACAATTTGCAATAATTCTTTTTGTTAATAACGTATAATCATTTAGAACATACGAGTAATACAAATTAATAAAATAATATATGACCAATTAAATATAATTTCTTTAAAATGATTAAACACATCGATATATTTCAAAATATATTAAATTATTAACAATGTGTATGTAAAGTAAAAGACAAAAGTACTATGAATGAGAGACCGCATCAATTAAATTGATTTATTTCGTCAGATATATGCTTGAAAAAAAATTAGATATAGATTTATTGTTAATTCTCCAATTAAGTATCGCATCTTGATGGCAGAATATCAGAACTTCGCATTAATTAGGCTTTCATTGATTAACAATAAATTACAAGAGAGTAGTGGATCAAAAACATTTAATGTTTGAAATGCTTAATTTAACAGTTTTGTTGCACATTCTCAAGCATCATACTTTAGTAGATGACTATTTATTATAATATGTGTTAGATTACTCATATCTTTTGTTGCACGACCAATTTAGTACTTGTAAATTATAAAATGATCGTGTAAATTACATGTCTTTACACCATCCTTACTTATATCACATTTTTAACTTCTCAATTTAGGTAGATTGTGGTGACCAAACGATTTCCCTACCCTAGTCAATTTTTTCTTTCAATAGTTCCTAGTTTTAATGCTTGAGATGTATTTTATTAACGGTCTGATTTTTGTTATTATAAGTAAATAGAAGTAAGAAAGGTTTTGTGAATTTATTTTCATTTCTAATACTTAAATGTATTGATAAATTTTACAAATTATTGTAAGGTAAACATTTCTAATGATATTTATGTAATAAACTTTATATATGTTGGCATACCAAACACAAACAACAAAAAAGTTTCACATTTAATCCAACGAGGATCGAATATGCAAGTGTTTAATGCGTTATTTTATGTGCATACGTACAATTTTATTAAAGGTAGTGTTTCCCTCACAGCAAAATGTACGACTTCAATAGAGTTTGACGTCCGCTGTGATTTGATGTCAAAGCACAAGTGATAATGTCAAAGTACAATCGCACAAGTGCTAATCACCAAAGATATTACATGTGTGTTGTTTATTGAGAAAATGTGATAATGCTCGACATTTTTGTACACGTGGCAATTTCATCGTATGCTTCGAGGTGAAGACACGTGGTAATAACAGTTGCTACTAGTACAAAAATATCATTTATTGTAATTAATCATATTTTCTGAATAAAGAACACGTAGTGGTGCTTAGCATCTCTGAAAACGGATGCCTTCCCTCGCAAACGAGCGTGTCCGACGCCCGCGACAAGCGACCATATGAAACCTCACGAAGACAGCCACGCGCTCCCGCCGGGAGAGTTATGTGTGTGTGCCGGGTGAGTGAGTGTGCACTTCTTGTTCCCAGGCACTCCCCGAGGTGAGTGGCGCGCAGCTAGCGCTCCTCGGCGCTTCCACCTGATAGGCAAGGACGCGGCCCAAGGTAAAACGACACTCCCCCTAAGGGAAGCTCCTGCCCACGTTGGTCGATCGTATTTCTCGATCAGGGAGTCCGGACCCTCCGAGACGCCATTTTACGATCAATATCGCAGACAATCTTATCAATTGAATTAATTCTTAACAATAAATCAATTAATTAATTAACCAGTCAATTATTTTATTAAATTAATTAATCGATTTACTCACTAAATTATTAATTAATCTATCAATTAATCGTTAATAATAAATTTATTAATTTATTAAAACGATTAATTCATATATTATTTATTAATAAATTCACGAAGCTATAAAATTAAATAATCAGTTCTTAATAAATTAATAATCGATTTCTATAAAATAGACTGCGACAACAACTGCCAAACAATATGTGCTGAAGTGAACACATACTGTCAGTTTATTAAGAATATTTTTTTAAAAATTGGTGTATCAAATGTCAAACTTTGCTCGTAAGTTATTCTCTACCATTTCCAATTATTATTAAACATATACACATATTTAACTTCAAGATAGCTACTTGACATCAATCTTGATCTAATTTAAAGCCAACTGTTCTTAAGAGTAAATGATAATTTAACGAAAAAAATCAGATGAAGTACGGACGAATAGGCTTTCAAGATAAGTAAAGTAATACTACTATACTATTAAACATAAATATTCAAAATAAGATCAAATAGTATCTAGGTCATTGATGGCTGATAAATTAGTTGTAAATTACTAAGAATAATTTTACTTTCGTCACAGATTTTGATCGTAAAAATTGTGTCTCAGGACTCGGACAACCTGTAGAAGTAGAAGTATATTCCACGTAGAAGGAATACTCCTCGACGTATATTGAAAGATCTTCAGTTTTGGAATCCTCAGTAACTTTCTTCGAAGATTTGGATCCACTTGAAGAAATATGTAGTCATTCCTTGTCCTTTGTGATGATCCTTATCTTTCAAACGTATCCATGGAAATCGAAGTTGACTCTGCAAGTAGTGAAAGAGTTGTTGACTTCTGCATGAGTAATCACTTGTTTTCTTACTTTCTTTGATGTACAGGTAACATGACTTTTCTCTCTATAGTTCTATTGCGTTCAAGTTTGAATCATGCATGAAAAGTATGATTCTTGTTATTCCCATATCTAGTATTTACAGCTCAAAGTTTGTAATTTAGTTCCAATTGTACTGTAGATAGAAAAAAAACATTATTATTATTAAATATGAAGTTGTATGACATTTATGCTCTTGTTCATGTTCTTTTTAGGAAACGTTTAGCTAAAACATTTATTTAATAGGATGGAATTAATTTTGATTTCAACTGACCAGTAAGAGTGTATCATTAAGCATATCATAAGACTGCATATCTTATATTTTTAAAACAACTTATTTCATGTTTATTTTGATGGAAATAAATTGAAGGAGAACCAATACGTCGAAAACTAACCTCTCATTTAAAAGATGTGTAGCGGTTCTTAATGAACCGTTTGACATTTTTTTCAAAAAACTGAATACTCTGGATTATGATTATTGCTCTTTGACCTCTTTATTTGATTCTTAATGAAGTATTTTTTAAGAGGTTTTACGATTAGGAGGATTATAAGAAAAGTTACAATTGCACTATTTATCTCGAAACTACACGATGAAATTGTTGATTTTTCTAGTTATTAATACATTGACCAAACAACAGATTAATCTTGAAAAATGTATTTTTAATACCTCCAACTTTTTTAACATAAATCTTGATTGAAAAGTATTACTCAATTACTGTAATTTATTGTATTTTTTACCTATTTACAGAATTATTTTTGAACTTAAAAGTTAGATATGATCTGTACGTAAGTGAACACAACTCTTCGCCATTCATTCCATCCTCTTCTCATGGCGGAGGATATTGTCGACACCAGGGTTGAATGACAGTATTCACCTTCTCGCAGAACGAAACTGATGTCTCTGAAGTTGCTCTTTCATCTTTGGGAAGAGACGAAACTTGCGAGGTGCGGATCGCGGCTGGACGAGGAATGCTATAGAACCTGCTTGAACTACAGTCGCTACTTTCGAAACAGTGGAAACTCGGAAGACTATCTGAAAACTTTAAAGGAAGTTCCACGAGCGGTTGTGCCTTGTCCGAAAAGATTCGGCATGATAACGCCCACGTCTACACGAAATATTCCTAGACCCCGGAACTTCATACACAAAGTTACAAATATGCTCGCAGTCATGTACTTAAAATTGGCAATATATGCACGTAAAATTAAGACTGTGTATTAAAAATTATAGTTAGTAAAAGATAACATTTATTCAAATTATCGTCACTTTCATCATATTTTCTAACATAACAAACATAAACAAAAACAAAACATAACATAAACAAAAATGTATTAAGCGAGAAAGCCAATAGCATTATTACAAGATGCAGTTACATTTCTTCCAATTCACGATGTGCCTGCGCATGAATACAATTACAGGAATAAACCTATTTCAGCGGAAACAATCGAAAAACTGTTTCGGTTTTGTAGCATTGGCATGGATTAATTCACTTTTCTTTTGAAAGAGATACATGAAAATATCTGACTTCGATCCATTTATTTACAAAAACCTGAAATAAATGCACTTAAATATGCCGCATAAAAATGCAGTTAAAGATTATGCAATTATGCTAAATAGAAACGGGCTACTTTTGTCTTATTTTGATGGTAGGTAAAGATATATATACATATCCTTTCTATGTGCGCTATCAGTAAGAATATGCAGTTGCATGAAGTTATGCGGTCTAATAATATCATAGTAAGAAATTACGTATTTTTAGTCAGCCATTAGGAAAAGTGGTTACTCTTAGGGCATATACAGCGCGCTAAACTTTCAATTGCTAGCTTTACATCTAAAAGTGAGACTACGATCAAATGTTCAGCTAAAACTGTACATGTCACAACAATAATATTACAATATTGCACGTGATTTAAAATTGTTTCATAGGATCTCCCGATTTATCAAGTTCAACAGTGTTCTTCATCAGAATGCATTGGAAGCAGTGCGATCGTACGTGCACTCTAGAGAGATTTGAATTATTTTTAAAACTGATACACCGTTATTAAATGTTTCGCACTCACTTGCGTGTTATGAATAAAGGATGGTATTTACACTAGTATCAATTCACTCTACTTGATAGAAGATTGATCATTATCAGGTGAGATATATCGGTACACTGTTGTACGAACATACAGCAACTGTTACGCAATCAGCATTAATAAAGAATCCCTATAAATCGTTCGACGTAAACCCCTATAAATCGTAGATCGTCTTATTTCTTACTACCGTAATAATCTAAGTACGACAATGCATCATTTTCTCTCTCCAGAGAACTCATTGTCACAAACGTTTTCTAACGGTTTTATGGCCCAATACAAGACCATCGGAGTATACGGGCGGACGAATTGCTAGAATAAAAGAGCAGAAATATAATTAAAAACTATTTTAGCACATGAATCCTTTTTCCCAGATTCTATATTAATTTTTCGATTTAAGTTTTGCTTCAGGCAGGTAAGGTTCTGCCTCGAATTTCTCTGGTATGAGAAGGCGATCCATTTTAATAATAAGTGTAATAAGTTGTAGAAAATATGTAGTAGAGATACTTTTAATAAAGTTTTATTATACATATTCCTTAACTTACGTACAATGTGAAGGTATGTAACAAACGGTATGTATCCATGGTAACATAACAAATGATTATATCATAAATAGAAACATTATTCTACAATTGGGCATATGTTGCCTGGTAAGAGACTGTTCTCTACATCTTACGTAATGATGTTTAATCTTCAATCAAGGAAAGAAAATTGATACTACAAGGTAATTGCCATCCTTTATTTATAACACATAAGTGACTGCGAAACATTTAATAATGGTGTATAAATTTTCAGAATAATTCAAATCTCGTTAGAGTGCATGTGTACTCGCTCTGTTTCCAATGCTCTCTGATGAAGAACACGGTCGAACTTGACAAATCGGGAGAACCTATTAAAATTTTTGAATCAATTGCCGAAAAGTGTGATTGACAAACATAGAAAACATAGCTTCTTAAAAAATATTACGACCTTATCTTCTTCTTCTTAAAAAAATAGACAATTTAATATAATTTTATGTTATGATAATGAAGATGACACAGCCAAGTTATCCAGTCTAAACGCGTGTTCAGTCGACGACGTATGTATTCTGTAGGCAACCTTAGAACTGGACGATCAGCGACTAAATGTTCTAACCTCGCATGCCCCATTCTTCATTGTCCAAGAAAATACCTTTGAGAATCAGAACGCATCTGTGAGTCCCTGGAGTCACCACAAATGGATCGTGGTGGAATAACTCAAGTAAAAATAATATGAGAAATATTCAGATAAAATATTGTATATGAAATGTAGGTAAAGAGTGATTTCCCTAGTGAAATTTGACGATCGTTTTACTCACGGGAAATCAGTGTGGTATTTCATTTTTCCCATAAATAACTTTTTAGTGGTGTTTAGAGAACTAACTGACCCTGACCCTGAATTTATTGTGAGATATAGAAACTTGCATGAAGACAGTTTTACATGGAACTGGGATTCTTGCACTTATATTTAAAAAAAATAAATTCCATGTTGTCAGTAATTCTTTAAAAAACTATTGTCATATCTCATGATGCTCAATGTGATGTATCATTTCACGATATTTGAGTTGTATTACAACTTTAATTGTAAAATTATGAAAATTTGAAAAGAGACGCCAATTTTGACAATATATGTTAATGTCACAATTTACACATAAAATCTATTTTATTTTTTAATTTTGCTCTAAGCTCATTTACTTTGCCAGAGAATTGAATCTGTTTCTGTGTATTCAACTTTTCAATGTGGCTCGAGTTAAACGGCATTTAATTTGATAGATTTTGTTATCTTTACTAATTGATTATGTAGAACGTTAAGTTTTCTACGCAAATCTACATGACATCTCTATTGACATCTAATTATGATGCATTTCAATTGTCATATTTCTACTAAGAAATAAGTAAACACCGAAGGAAAATGTGATTATTACGTTATTAGTTTTGTAATTAATACTTATTTCAATAAATATTTATTGAAATAAGTATTTTATTTAGTTTGTACATGTCCCCCAATGCTATTGTTAAAGAATCTTACACTGCAGAAACCTTTTCTGAATACGTATGGTGAGAAAGATACGAACTGACAGAGTACACCCAAAAATCATTAAATATTTTATTATCTTATTAAATAATATTAAATACAATTCCCACAAATGATTTTGGTATGTTTTGTCATATGACAACAATGTTTTGCACTTTTCGCAAAATTATTTGGAAAGGTTTTTGTTTTCATATTTCAAGATTCGTATTTCTTTTTCATTTCCCTACAAACAGCTCCTGAACATCTTCTTTTTCGTTGGGAAGAAAATGTGGCAGTCAGTCCTTGATGATAAAAATGATTACATTTTTTGTATAGACACTTGTCATGCACTAGGGAGAAAATAATTCCATAAATAATTCCAATAAAATAATTATTGCTTAGTCCAAGAGCTCACAATGCACTGGCTCCTGTGTAGTTAACATATCTGATACATATCGAACAGCGCAGCGATCACGTTTCAGCATACAGAAAATGATTTTGCGAAAATATATAAATAGAAGACCATGTGTTCTCAGAAAAGTACAATGAAGGAATACAAAAAATATCAGACGACTAATGCATCGCAATAATTCAGGAACGTAAAGTTTCCGTTGCTTGGATCTCACAGATCTATTGCGAGCACTTCCGGGTTAATATGTCTGTCCTCCAACTGTGGCAAACCGTGATATTGTCAGCTTTCAACAGTACCCAAGGAGTCTTTCGTCGTCATAGAGAAATGGCCTTGGAAAGAAAAGATCGTGGGTGATCTGCGAACCGTTGTTACATATTATACTCCTCCGTACGATTTAAATCCGGGATGACAGACAATGAGAACTCCTGGCCTATTCTCAACGGCCTGGTTTAACGCCGCAACTTAGCTGTCAGCCTTCATCGGGACGCGAACCTAGGACGCCTCAACTTGCAAATTCTTCGATGCAAATTTGCAATAACATACGCGAACCTTCCCAGGCTAATGTCAGGTACCCTTAGGCTTCGGTCACAATGCAGCTGAAATATCTGTCGCTAGCTTCTAAACCGATCGGCCATTTTTTCCCCAAAATTGATATTCCTCATTAGGTGCGAATTTAAGTTTGAAAAATATATTTGTTTAATTTTGGAGGTTATTTACACCAAAACTCAACATTTTAAAATTTTTCTAAAAGATACTTCAATACAACGGTTTTAGTTTTTTTACGAATATATGAAAGAACGCTTGAAAATGGCGCAGGTCTGATTTTCGTTAAACACTCTGAATTTTCCAAAACTACAAAGGCAGAAATATTGCGAAAACTTACATGATGTTGTAAGATAAGTAGTTGACATCACTCCGCTGGTTGTTAGGCATCTCATTCTGCATCTGTTTGGCAGATGCATGTAATTTAATGTTTTACTACAAAAAATTCTAGATCTGAAGACAATCAACCTTGATTAATGTTTGCTAACTGTGATCCACGTCATGAAGCAGTCAAAACCAAGCCATGAAGACAAAATACTCAATATTGCCAGTGTCCGAATGCAAGTCAACGTCTGAAAGTTTCTGTATTTACCGATCACCAGTGCAGGATGAAATCCCTCCAAGACTTGCGGAGTCACGTTAAATGACATTTCTCACCACTTGTTCGTAGGCGAGAAGTGCTTACCTTTGGCCCTGTACGTGGTCCGGAGGTCTGTAACCTTTCTTCTCAGGCACCCTGTAGTGGAACATGTTCCGCAGCTGTTTTATTCGTTATAAGGGTAACCCTCGTCTCGCACAGCGCTTGTCGATACCTCGATCTGATGGAATTGGCAGGGGCCCTTGCACGTGTATGTGAGAGCTCTGTGGCACGTAGGTGTCGACGGCTCTCCGAGCGGCTGAGTTCAGGCAGGCATTGGCAGATACGTCAACGTGTAGCCGACGATGAAGCATTGGGTGGAAGAACAAGAAAAAAATAGTAGTTCACATTACGAGGCAAGAACGTGGATGTTTCCATGACTAGACGGGAGTTCCCGGACGAGGTCGATAGGCCTAGTCTAGAAATCCCGTCGTGTCATGGAAAGTCCGTTTTTACGAGTGATGTACAATATTTTATTCGAAACCGTAAAACGACTTGGCTCAGGGCATTAACTGATGTCACTGCAGTCCCTCTGACAGGCAGGTCCAGCAGGAGCAGTGTTTTCGGCACTATCTTGTCAGCTAGGTCAAATTCATCGCTGTCTGGAGGAGAATTTTAGCGTCCGTCTACTCTGATCGGTAGTTTTCCGTGGTTACTCCGATCAACACCAGGCGAATGCCGGAACGGTACCCTAACAAACGGGCCACGGACCGCACGTGATCTTTCCTTCCTCTTCTTTGTTCTATCATCTCCCTTTACACATGTACACTAACACGCTCTCCACCAGCATATACAATGGATAGCGGTCGAGGGATTAGAGCTTGTCCCGGCTGGTGCGGTGTCCCTCTGGGGTGAGATTTGTAGTTGGGAAAAACCCGCTAGATAACGGTGGGTCGGTGCCGTATCTCGCCATACAGCAAGGAAAATATCACAGTCACTACCCGAGAAAAAACGTACACTACACTTAAGGGGACAGTTGTTGACGTGCCGGAATCACTAAAACAATCAATCGAACCTTAATTTAACGACAATACTTCCGTGTCATGTACAAATTAAATTGATGATTAATAAAATATATTACATATATTTTCGTTCGGTGGTTAGAACGTATTTTGTTTTATTATTGTTGTATTTTCAATACTAGAACAGAATGTACTTTCTGTACGTTTCCAGGGTGGTGATGAAACAAGTTGAACTTCCTTGTCTAAATACTGTGTTTAAGTATGTCTCACTTTCTAGGCGGTGAAATACATTTTCCCCCGAAAGTACTCAGACGTGCACCATTTAAAGCATTAACAGAGTAGCTAAAATTCTTGTTAAATTTTGCATCTAATTATTTTTTTGTAAATGTTTTTGTATTGAAATTAGTGCTAACATGTAGTTTTAATACATACACTTAGTTTAGTAATACAGTTGTTAATACATACACTTAGTGATTTGAAGTAACGCCGTTTATCGCTTTAAGAGTATTATTCCGTGCGTTTTGTTTTCTGTTAGCCGTTGACAATAACGGCAATTGTTTAAAATGGGGTTTTGCCTACTTTCTCGTAGTTTAAATATTTGTTTCCGAGTTATTTTTGTATAAATTTTGCGATTATATTAGTGGCCATCTAAAGCAAAAATGCTGAACAAACTCAAAACTGTTTTCTAAAAGGCCCTCAGACTGCTAAAGAACCAATAAAATACTCTGTATAAACCCATTTCATTACATATTTTAACAAAAAACTCTTCATAAACACTTTAATAACTAATTTATTTATAAAGTACAGTAAATGTTTACAAACCAAGAATAGGAAAAAAGTTGCTGTTCCGTAACACAACTTGTGTGTAGCAACTAGTTAATGGCTGGGATGTTTCTGCCTTAGATCCTTGCCACAACATGTCAGCTGTATCGTAAACAGTAACACAATGAATGTCAGAATCTAGCGAGAAATGTAAAAGCAGTCGAATTGTGTAAATTGGGTTCTTATTTATTTCTGTGTTAATGTTCCTTTCTTAACAAATATATTCATTTGTTGATAAAAACAATTTACATGCTTTTGGAGTGTTTTTATGCTTTTGTAATGCAATTTTATGGCTAGAAATAAGTTTTTCTAACCAACTTTTGTTCGCTTATTGTTGCTCAACCATTCTGAATATCCACGTAATTTATTACACAAAACCTGCTTAAAATGGTCCTAAGAGTTTATTTGCGAAGTTCCGACGTTTCCTTCGCGATCATCCTGTATGTTCCGATTTCTTTAAGAATGTGTATAATACTCCAGTTCGGTTTTACCTGCCTACTTTTTGGACCAATTATTTATTTTTTGTCTTTGTCATGACTACTTCGCTTCGCCTCAATATGACTATTCTACAAAAAAATCCTGCGCAAATCGTTACTGATGACTATATTTTTTCTACTACGCGCACTTCTGAAACAATTGCACACCATGAGGAATCGCGGTTACGTCATGCCACTGCAAGTTCCCACTTGCGCCCGCGCGTTGCGGCCCACTGCGCGGAGCGATCGGGTGTCCGCGCGTGCGCAGTGCGGCGAGCGGGGATTCCCCGAAGCCATGACTACTTCGCTCGCCTCCAATATGACATTCAACAAAAAAAACCTGCGCTAAATCATTACTGATGACTATATTTTTCTAGTACGCGCACTTCTGAAACAATTGCACACCATGAGGAATCGGCGGTTACGTCACGCCACTGCAAGTTCGCATTTGCGCCGCGCGCCGCGCGGTTGCGGCCCACTGCGCGGGAGCGATCGGGTGTCCGCGCGTGCGCAGTACGACGAGCGGGGATTCCCTGAAGCGTCGTTCCGCTACTGCAGCGTCCTCTTACGGCCCCCGTCGGCCGAGGGCGGTTCGTGGAAGCGGGCGAATTGAGAGGCCCACGCCCCTCAAGGGCCTACTATCCCGCTCCGCTCCGCAACACCCCGTTTCGCTCGATTAGTTTCGGTGATTGATTGATAGAACTTGGAGGCATGATGGAAGAAATATTCTTGATTGTTGGTTACATTTGATTGAATAACAAACGTATTCACTGTTTTTATGACAATCATTTATTGTATGTTATTAGCACGACGTTTCGTAACTTGATTGGTTACATCATCAAGTACTGGTTGATGGAAAACTGTTTTCCCGCGGTGTTGCAGCTGTGAATTCAAACTGCTCGAGGACACTGTAAAAATTTCTTTATCCCCTCACCTTAGAAGTGTTACTAAGGAACTCGTTCGGACTAACGGTGTTCGTTACTGACGGTTGATTGGTGTTTACGCGAGAGTCATCTGTTACGGTCATTAGAGTAGCGAATGATATAAGGCGAGAGGTGGAGGTGTCCTTTGCCCGTTGGATGGCGTGGTCGGGCGTTGACTAATACGTTGACTTGCGAGGTATCCCTACTCCAGGTATCTTCTCCAAGACAGGTACTATCCACGATGAGACAAGCTGTGTAAGCACCCGTCTGGTCTCGGCAGCTGGTGAATTGGGAGACGAAACTCGACTCATATTCCGCAAGAGTGTAGTACTCCGGCCAACTGCACAAAGATCCGTGTCTTGATTATTTCTAGTGATTTCGTTACATGTATAATGAACCAAGTTTGCAGTTGCCTATATTTGTTCCTTGACGGGCACCCCTTCGTCCGAAACAAATTGACGGCCGTGAATAACTCAAGGGCTCCAAAAATTTGAAAATCGCATGTGGATAGCACCTCTTCTTCAAAAGCAAATTGATGGCCATGAATATCTTCAGGTCTCCAAATATTTGAAATTCGTTTAGGGATTGATCTGAGTTGTATGAAAAACGTGAGAGCTTCCGAGCAGAACGTTTGCAGAGTAGTGAAAACAAACTTGTCAGCAAGTAGGTGGCTATTAATCGTGTAACAGAATGATACTGTCAGTCAATAGTCTTAAGCGTTTGGACGTCAGGCTTTGCAAAGTTTTCTCCGTGTTCACAGACATTCTGGCATGAATTTTCCCTCCTGACACTCTTTCTCTACCTTTGTGCGCGTATGAATTCGCTATAATCTCGCTGACCTCATTTGAAAAACGACTGACAGATAAGAGTTCGAGCTGCTACTTCCTGATTGGCAGTAGAGAGCACTCACTTATCGGCTCTACCAATTTCCGCGCTATGCTGGAGATACAGTCTGTCTCGTTTTCATGTGACTGATACGTGCACCACATTTTCGAGAGACTAGTCGAGATCTTAGAGTTTGTCTCGGTTGGAGCAGTGAGTCCGCCGACGCTAACATATGGATGAGGATATTTTCCTGAAGACGACGTCTAAGATATCACATCTATCGGGCGAGAAACACGCACGCCACATCTCGGAGAAAACATAAACAACACAAATGTTAATAATGACATAACAAGTTGACGTGACCCAAAACATCAATCAATAAATACCAGGAGAGGTGGCTCAGGCATCAACTGATGTCGCTGCAATACCTCTGACCGAGAAGTGCTAGGTTCGAGTTCCGACGGTAGCAGGATATTCGACACTAGATAGGTCGAATTCAATCGCTGTCTGGAGGAGAATTCTAGCGGCCGGCTGCTCTGCGAGGTAGTTTTCTGTGGTTTCCCCGAATAACAACACTAGGAGAATGGCGGAGAAGTACTGCAAGAAACTATCCTTCTTCTCCCTTGCCCTACCCTCACCCCTTAATTCCACACACTTACACTTACATGCACTACACAACCACATATGCAGAGAGACCGGTTGGGATCTTAGAGCTTGCCCCGACCGAGGTAGTGCCCCGCTGGTGGGAGATAGCTGGTTTGGGAAATCTCCGCTAACCTACGCGTTCCCCAGCGGGGGATGACAGCTACCGGCCGAGGAAACCTTGCACTACACTTGCGGGACTAATGACCTTGGACATTGCCGCGTTCAGAAACATCAATGAATCAATCAAATCAGTAGATGAATTCTGGGTATAGTGCATTCCTCTTTCCCCTTCTCCACTCCGCCCTGGCCTGCCCTGCCCGTCCGTCCCCGCCAGCCCCAGTCTAGTTCCTCGGCCGTGCGTGGCGGCGAGATGCGCTCGATAATCCGGATCTGCCCATGCGTCAGCCACCGCAAGGGGCGGCCCAGCGCTCCCTCGCCGACACGCGACGCCGTCGCCACGACTCGCCGGGGATGGCGGCTCGCAAGCGAAGGCAACTCGAAAAAGAGACCTTTAAAAATAATTAATGGATAATTAGTTTTGTTTTGAATTAATGGAATTTGAAAAATAATAAGTAAAAAATATCGAAATAGTATATACGGAAATATTGAAAATAAGAGGTAAAAATGAGAAGAGGAAATATTGAGAATATGTCAAGTAACAATAAAAAAGAATATTTAGGCAGTTTATTCTTCTTCCGTTTTCTTACAACAACGCTTCGAATCCTATTTCTGTGAATTCTTCGTCAGGTACTAGATATTTATTCACCAGTTCCCATTTCGCAGCAACTTATCTTACCAAAGTGAAATATGGGTATGTTACATGGGATTCAAGCAACATTTACCACGTTGTTCGTTGTAAACGTCTGAAATTTATTTCGAACAATAACAACAATTATAGCGGCAAACATAAAAATGTTCCGTAAACACAACAGCACCATCAAATTTGGTAAAAAATAAGATCATTGAAATACAAACAGGAATTTTGTAAGACAGAATTTTGTTATTGGTGATACAAAAAAATACAAATGAAATCCCTTATTTTTCACCATAGTTTCCTTCAACAGTAGTACATTTTCCCCGTCGTGTAGGAAACTTTCTGATTCCTTCATGTAAGAAAGAAGGCGGCTGCCTCAAGAACAAATTGCATACGTACTGTTTGACCATATAGTCGTCTTCCAATCTAATATAATGCTTTCTACGGTGGTCCAAACGCATGGTAATCACTTGGGAAGTCCGAAATGTAAAGCAAACAGGCTCTGCCTTACTGACCCGCAACGCCATTGCCCCAGCGCGTGAAGGATGGCGACTCTCAAGGGATGTCAACTCGAAAAAACGTTTTTAGAAAGAGCAATGGTTTGTTTTGCTTTTATAAAGTATTCAAATTAAAGGGTAAATATCAAGTAACATCAGCTACCATTTATTACGCCAAATATAACAATTTTCCGTAAACAAAAGAGTAGCATTAACTTTGCCAGTGTATCAAAGATCCCGGAGAAAATGTCAAGTCCAAAATACAATAACCACTATGCCACAAGATGTCTCTAAACTTGTTGCACTGGTCACAGTGCCACTAAAAGAAATAACGAGGGTACAATCCATATTATACGCAAGCACAATCACAAAATAAAACTTTCAGATATCTACAGCATTCCGCCTTCGGTGTGACTCCCGTGGCCTTCTGAAGACCGCCAGTGACGTGGTATTCAGACTCACGCGATCGCACGTCGTCCCAGTGCCGTTCTCATTGCTCTCATATTGAGCTGGCCCGCTCACAAAAAGCGCGCTGCCCTGCCACCTCGCGGCGTATTTAAAAGCACACATATCATAACATTTTATTAAAATATAGCCTGGATGTGTTTCATTTTTCAAAAAAACTGAACGGCCTTCAGTGGATCAGGAAGTGAGCACAAGTCTCTGCAATGGCTCTGACCGGAAGTCCTAGAGTTCGAGCCCCGGCGGTGGCAGGATTTTCGACCTTACATGGGTTTATTTCAGCCGGCTGTCTGCAGGAGAAGTGTAGCGGCCAAAGTTTTCTGTTGTTTCTTCGATAAATAAGAGGGAAGCGCTCGAGTAGTACACTAACAATCGAGCCACGGGCCGCGCAATATCTTTCCTTCGTCAGCCTTGCCCTGACCTCGCTCCTTACACACAATTTCAAACTTAGACTTATGGGCAATACACTGCAACTCACGTCTGAAGATTAGGAAAAAACGGACGCTTACAGTCTGACCCGAGGAGAGCGGTGCCCCAGTGGTCGGATACCTGGATGGGGAAACGTACAGAATCGCCTTGTAGATAGATACAGAACATCACCAGTTGTCGAGGGAAGATCACCGCAACCTCAGGGTCACTTGCAGAACTAATGAGCACAGCAGTGGCGCGTCCAGAAACATTAATCAATATTTCTTACCTCTGTGCGACTATCGCACGCTGCAGATTCGAAAGCACGGCGTGATGTCAGTATCATCATTAAACGCAACGAGCTGCCACTTACAGCCGCATCGCTCAGCAACCGACAACACTACGGGGATGGCGCGGGGGCTGAGGATTGACACGAGGCGATCCGCGGGCGATGCGGGGCGATACGGGGCGATGCGGTAACAGTACCCTAAAAACATGTCAAGGAACGCTTGCGATCTTTCCTCCCCCTTCTTTGTATCCTCGTCCTATCACACATTTTCTTGCACTACGCTACCACACATTTTGATAGACCAGTTTGGAGCTTAGAGTTTGTCCCGACTGAGGCGGTGCCCCGCTGGTGGGGGATACCTGGTTGGGGGAACCCAACCTAGCGGAAATTAGGTCGGCGCAGGATCTCGCCATACAGAGGGGCAAAGATCACCGTCACCTCCCGAACAAACACGTGCACTACAATTAAAAGGTCAATGACCCCGGTAGTTAACGTGCCAGGAATCACTGAAGCAATCAATCGAAACCATAATTTAATGACAATTATTCCGTGTGATGTACAAATTGAATTGACAAACAAAAGAACATATGTTTTTTCGTTCGATGGTTGGAATGTATTTTGATTTCTTATTGTTGTACTCTCCAGACTGGTGATGGAAAAAGTTGAACTTCCTTGTCTGAATACTCTGTTTAAGTGAGTACTCACTTTCTAGGCGTAGGTACTTCACTTTCTTTTCTCAAAAAGTAGTTAGATACGAGTCATTTAGAGCACTAACAGGGAAGCTGAAAATGTTGTAAAATTATGCATATAATTAATTTTATTTTGTGTCAATACGTGATATGTAGTAACGCCGTTCGTCGTTTTAAGAATGCTGTTCCGCACGTGTTTTTTTCTGTTAGTCGGTGACAATTGCCACATCCAGATGATAATAAGCATGCACTACATTTACGGGACAAATGACACGACGACGACGACGACGACGACGACGACGACGACGCCGACGCCGACGCCGACGCCGCCCCCACATACACACTAATCAATCAAACTCACTCCTATGCACACCTCCTCGCACAACTGTCGCATGCGACACTGAAGGTCGGCCTGGTGTAGCTGCCGCCATAAGTCAGCGAGCCGCCCCTTCGAACTGCATCGCCTAGCAACCGACGACTCGTAGCGAGCCGAGGGAGAGGCGTTGCTAGGCGATCCGGGGGTGACACGGTGGGCGATGCGGGGCGACGGTGGAGCAGGACCTAAAAAGCCTGCTTGGAACCGTGTGAGATCTTTCCGTCATCTTCATTGTCCTGCCATCAGCCCTTACTTACACTAAATTACAGTAACACGCACTACATTATTACTCGGGCAACTTTTCTTGAACGATGGATTAACAATTTTGGGTGGAGTGGGGGTATTAGTTACAAAGTCGGTCACTAGAGTATTTTAAGTTATGCCAACGTCTGTGAAATGAAAGTCAAAACTGCATCTCGTGCTTAACGTTTTCGAGAGTTTTAGGTGACTCCCTTGAATGACCTGGACTTGACTCAGCCATTTCTTTCGATATTGACAATAAACCTGAACAGGGGTTCTGCATTATGAAAGCAACTGGCTTTGACTATCTTCTATTCCGCGCCAACGAAGTTTTAATGCTTGGAAGGTTGTCATCGGTGCCCGCTGCGAGCTTTTGCCTTCAACTGTTCATTGCACAAGGGAGGGGGATCAAGGTCATCGTTCAAGAAAAGTTGCGCGAGTAATACCATATATGTCCGGAGACTAGACTGATGCTTAGAGTTTGTCCTGATTGGTCGGTAAACAGCTGAATGGAGATACCTGGCTGGAAAAAATCCCGCATGCCGATGTGTTAGACGGCGCCGGATTTCACCATCCAGTACGTGAACATCACCGCCATCTCAGGGACACTTACGGGAATATTTGCCATAGTCGTTGACACGCCCAGAACATTAATGAATCAATCAACCTATCTACTTTACCACTATCCGACAATCGCATGAGACACCGAAAGTGCAAAAGGTGTGGCGAAGTGTCGCTCCTGTAATAAAACGCGACGGGCTGGCTCTTACAGCCGCATCGCCCAGCAACCGACGACACTTCGTGGGCGGGGCGGGGGTGTCGTGTCGCGAGGTGATCCGCCGGGCGATATGGTGGGAGATCTGTGGCGGCGGCACAGCACCCTTATAAACGGGCTCCGGACCGCACGTATTCATCCTTGTCTTATACTCTCCCCTCACACACACTTACACTTGTAGGAAGAATTCTGCCACATATGTTGGGAGACACGTCGGGGGGTTAGAGCTTGTCCCGGCTAGGGCTGTGCCTTGTTGGTGGGAGATACTTTTTTAGAAAAAAACGACGAAAAACCGACTTTTTAGAAGAAAGTCGACGAGTGTTTCGGAGCTGGATCTCGCAAGCTAGTGGGACAAAACTACAGCCCTCTCCCGCGATAAAAACTCATTCCTTACACTTACGGGACTAATGAACGTAGCACTTGACACACCCTGAATCAGTAATCAATCGATCGATCAATCAATCAATATTACCCCTGTGGCAGCGTGGCATTACTATGGCATGCGTCACCGAACGACCGCCTGCGCGACGGGCCCCGCAGTAAAACGCAGCGAGCTGCCTCTTGCAGAGCCGCATCGCCCGCCAACGACGGAGGGGCGGGGGCGAGAGGCTGGAGTGTGCGAGGCGAAATCCGCGGGGCGAATGGCATTGTTCATGTTCACCGCCGGCCCCCGCGGCGGCCCCGCCCGCTCGTCGCTCGCCCGGCCCCTCGGGGGCGCCAGGCGCGCGAACGACCCGGGAGGGACCGCCCCGCCACGGCCGCTCGCCAGCACACCCGCCCTGCCCCGCCCGCCGGCTCCGTCCCCACCCGCCTACCCGGCCCAAAAAACGCCTGGCACCCGCCCTCCCCGCACTACCCGCCCGCCGACTCCTCCCCGCCCCGGCCCATTCGCCCCAAAAGACCCGGACACCCCGCCCACTCAAAACCGCCCAACTCCGCTCAACCGTCCGCTCCAACACCGAACGCCTTCCTCCAAAAAGCCCCCCTGCCCCGCCTTGCTCCGTCCCAGCACCGCCCCACCCCGCTCTTTTCCGCTGCGCCTCGGCCCCGCCCCGCCCCGCCGTCCCCACTCCGCCCCACTCCTCTCCGCCACACCCTTGCTCCGCTCTCCCCATCCGTTCCCCCGCTCCGCCCCACCCCGCTTCGGTTTTCCACACCCGCCCCGCCCACCACTCCGCCCACACCCCGCCCCACCACCCCCCCCACCACCTCGCCCCACACCCCGCCCCACCACCCGCCCCACACCCCGCCCCACACCCCGCCCACACCCGCGCCCCACACCCCGCCCGGCCGTCAGCGCCGGACGGACGCGCCGAATTCCTTGGGCTGGCGCAGAGGGCGCGGCCGGCGCCCGGCGGGAATAATGCAGCAGGCGAGCGCCGGACGTGTTCAAAGGTGGAATAAATTTCGCGCCGCGACGCGCTACGGGATGAAAGGAGGTGGACGGCTTTTGTTACGAGACACTTCGGTTGTTGTTGTTGTTCTGTTTTTCTTGTCTTGTCTCGCCGACTTGTTTGCTTTTACTTTCGTGTCCGGTGTCGTTTGGCGCCGTTTTCACTCCGTTCCTTTCTTTTATTGATCGTTGTTTTCGCCTTTCTCTTGAAATTCTTGTGTTACTCCATATTCTTCATTCCACTTGATAGTATTTCATTATTCCCTGGACTTTTGTCTCGCGTTTCTTGAACGTCCCTTACGTTCATTCTTTCTTTGGTTAATTCTATGTTCCCTTCAAGTTTTGTACTTCCTTACTTCTTACGTTATTTGTATATTAATTGTTTTCAAGTAATTTCTTGAATTGAATGTAGGAATTGAAAATATTATTGATCTCTTATGCCGATAATGTTTATTTATTTATCTACTTATTTTATTTATTTATCTACTTATTTTATTTATTTATTTATTTATTTATTTATTTATTTATTTATTTATTTATATTCTCGTATTCAAAGTTCACCACCCTAACCTAATTTCCCTTGAGAGTCGTCGACGAGTTTAGGGACTACTTACTCAACGTCTTTCCTGCCAGGACACTTGAAATTTCAATTTTCTTGGGCGCATTACGTACGTAAATGTATTGTACGTACTATGGAGAAAACAGTTCGATACAGAAGATTGAAGTAGGAGATAAAGATACTTGGAAAATATACAAGAAAATAATGTACAGTAAATGTACTTAAAGAAATAGATATATGATCGACAGACAAAATGGTCCAATAAATGTACACTTCTGATAGTGACACATCTATGGAGTGAAGTTACCTCCTGTCCAAATTTCTCACCAATTCGTTCGCTTCCAGTATACTGCAGACGATACGTGCAAGCAGTTCGAATTCCCAACCAGGTGAATTGATCTTATTGTAGTATTGTCTTATCGTATTGTAACTCTGCAGGGACAGTGACCGGTGGGTCCTAATGTTCCATGCCGACGTCTAACGCTATCTCGATTAAATTCATCTACTCTATGGAGGAGAATTCTAGCATCCAGTTGCTCTGATCGGGAATACTTCGTGGTTTTCTGCGATCAATGGCTGCTGTGTAGGTCGGTGTAATGATCTTGGCAGGTGTAGTAACCTAACATTCCTGCCACGGATCATCCACTATCTTTCCATCTTTCTTCCATGACTTATCCTCTCCTCTCTCTCACACACACGCACCGTAGTGTCCTTACATGCACTTTACTACTACACATGTTGGGAGATCAGTTGGAAGCGTAGTTCAGGCTGAGACTGTGCTCCATTCGGGAACGTACCTGGATGGGAAATCCAATGGGTAGGTCGGTGCTTAATCTCATCATCCGGTGAGGAAGAACACCGCCACCACCCAGCATAAACATTCGTCACACGAACTAATGATCATAGCAGTTGGCGTGTCCGTGTCGAATCAATCGGCAGTTCGTAACAAACATAAAACAACTCCAATCGTGGAAATTGTCTGCAGCTGATGAGACGAACCTGAACTTGTTCTAGATCACGAGGTTAATGCGCGATCCTCTGAAGGCATTTTTGGCCAGTGGCCACCAAGCTCATGTGTAAATGATATTTACACGTACTGAAAAACAGAAGTGTGGATGGCATTGGTGAAGCATGTGTAAACGCATCGTTATTGGTCGTAAAAAGCCGAAATAAGTTTCAGCATTCATTGCGTGTGGCCGCTGAGTGTAAGTGAAATGATTAGCTTCTGACTATACTATATAGCCAAGATAAATTTAGGTGGCTCGGGTTCCCTTGAGACGAGTCGTCACGTGATGTTCCCACATCGCTCTCACGGGCTTAATCTCAAAACTCCCACTCGTCATGCCCCCCACCAACAGTTCTCTGTTCATTAGCAAAAATTTAATTCAGCGAAATCTTTCCAAGACAGAATTGATCGTGACAAAAAGTAAGGCTTACGGAGGTTTCCGTTTGATGCAGAGTTGTACATATATTAACACTTGTGATATAGATAATTGGGTTCTAAAACTAATAAATTACAAGACTTTATTACAAATATTAAAATACTGTACGATATAATGAAATTATTGAAGAAATCACCAATAAATGAATATGAAATATAAATGGATAATAGTTCATTGATAGCTTCTGAGTTTATCTTACTTCTTTAGGTTTGACCTTTTTATTTAAGATTAGAGTTGCATGTTTTTTTTTCAATCACTGTTTAACTGGTTGTGAAACTCAAAAAATTTCACACCACCACCACCAGTTCACCTAGATGAACTGTAATCAGGGTACTTGATGAGTCTTTCAATACACAATCCGTCATATAACAGTCTTTTCTGATACCATAGCATGAACTTGAGCAATGCGTATCTGGTCGAAGGGTTACGGTTTTACGTGTCGCAGAGGTAAAAAACTTAAAATAGGCTTGCAGATGCATTAATTTCATTAAGAGTATCTCTCTGTGAATTGCATTAAATTCGTTCAAATAGAAATTATGTTTTATGAAGGTTTTCCCCGTAGGATATGAAAAACCGTTCCTTTACCGCGTTGGACGTGTTCCGTTTTATTCTGTGTAAAATGCCATTCAACTTCACGGGCTACACGTTTTCCGGTAAAGGTAGGTTTTCGGCTTGTACACAGGTTACAGTTTACATAGATTTCACTGTATTAGTATATGCAGAAAATAATGAAATTATAAAAATACCAAGAACATATGGTATAAATTCATTCAGGTAGATAATAACCTAATTCTTTAAATAAGAAATGTAAGGAAAGTGACAGAAGAAGGATAGCAAGATATACTTTTTGAAATGAAAGAGAGCAAGTAGATATAGATTAATTAGTGGGGGAAAATGTAAAACTTGTGAAATGGAATAGGAAGCATGGGCAGAAATGTCAGTTTTTGTAGGAAGGAACAACCTGAGAAAAGTGGAATGTTCAGGATATAGTGAGTTGGATATTAGAGGACTAAAGTTCTGGGGTAAGCATGGAAAAGAGATACGGAAAGTGTATAGTATGTAGCCTATTATTTTGTATATTTATAAAGTTGTAAAATGAAATATTCATTGAAAATATTCATTATTCATTCATATTCCTGTTAGTACCTTTCGATTTTGCTTATTTAGAGGACAATATATGGCCATCCATGTCCAATAAAAGCGTGCACTACAGAGAGAGGAAGAGACCGACCTATATAATAAAACGTAATAAACGTATTGTCTTCACTACAGATAAGAAACAAAATGTTCTTTATTCTTTTCCCCACAATGGCATAGTTCCTTTAACGGGTTTTAATGATTTTGTATTGTAATTACGAAACAGACTGTACTTTACGACAATCTATGATTTACCCAGAAGTGGGCTTTCCCGCCGAGCACATTTGCTTGCATATCTTCTACGGTCATTTTAACTCGGAAGTTTAAAGTGTTCAGCCGTAAAAGCAAGAGAGTATTAATGTTAATTTGATTACTGCTGACACCAGAGCTCAACCAAAATAATACAAGTACCTGGTATGCCTGGAATGGCGGTGAGTTGTATACTTTCCAAGAGAAAACATTTGGAAAATATTTGTTTAAATACTTTGTTTGCCAGAATGAATGCGCTATTACTAATTAACGACCCATGTCTCCAATTGTGATATGCACCGGAAAAAATCATAAACTACCGCTTTATTGCAATTCTAGTTATCTTCCTCTATTTTCATTATACCTTCATTCCATTCATGAAGTCTATAACAGAGATGGAAATATTTACCAGCATGGGTAAATTCTAAACGAGTACTTACTTTGTAATAAGACAGAAGCAAATTAATTTCTGAGGGGAGTCAAACACTTATCGTAACAAAACTCAGCATATTAGTTTTTAATATTTCATTTCCTTCAATTTCAAATCGCTTTTTGTCGTTGTTCGTATAATGAAATGTACGCGTTGTTTCCATGAAACCTAGATTATTGTAGATTGTGACACGAAAAGGTTTTCTAATGTTTCTAGAATTTAGAATTTAAAAGACGTATCTACATTTCTGGTGCGATTTTTCCGACAAATGAACAGATAGTTTCCTAACCGATTTTGTCAGCCATACAAAATCCAGATACAAAAACGACACTCTAAATAGAGATACAAGAATCAAGTGAATGTCTGGACAATGTAATTTGGTGATGTTCTTCCAATTCATAAACAGCTTTGAACAGTTTCGCTTAATTATCCACACAAACCGAATATTCAATTCAAACTAATGTGACAAATGCCCCTCAAACTCAACGAACAGCAAGTCTCATTAAAGCTGTCCGGAGGTCCTGCGGCAGTCTGTACATACAATCCGAAGAAAGATGTGCCTTCGCCTTTAAGAATCCTGAATTATATTCAACGTGTCCTCGCAATATTTAAAGCACGGCGCACGAGAGGATGGCAAGTTGTTTTTCTTTTTTTCTCAGGGAGAAGCCGTATTTCACGGAGCGAGCGACAAGCTGTCTGCCGTGTGAAAGGAAATGTTATATCCTGAGGCAGAAATAGATGAGAGAAACACACAGGACATCGCAGCGTCTTTTCATTAGACTTCTTTCCTAGGACTGCAGGGTGCGTTTGACCGGAGGATGTGTGTGGCAAAGAATACGGAAATTGAGCTCCGTAGACCGAGAAGTGTTCCGTATTTTTAACTTTTATAAGTACAATGTTTCCTTAAATGATGTCGTAGGCTTCCGCGGCCAGAGTCATGTCAGTCGAAACGTCGGCACCTCAGTCAGCGACGCGGCGTCACTCGGACAGCCCAGATCCATATTTCCTTACCTTTCAAAATTTTGAATAAACATAAATAGAGTCATACATTGTATGAAGCGGTTGGGGTACTTACAACATCAGTGACACAAGTCCCAAGAACTTGCTACTTGCAGTCTTTCTCATGATGTAGGTTATTTATTTCATACTAGTGTATCCGACATTGCTTCGCTATTGCAATGTATTATACATCACATGATACTGGTCACTGGATTGTTAATCTCGTTTTACGCTACGATTTTCAAACATTTCAACTGACGAAAGACTTTCTCGCTAGTGTGGTTCCGCCTCTCTCTCTCTCTCTCTCTCTCTCTCTCTCTCTCTCTCTCTCTCTCTC